>JAZGTJ010008768.1:0-20470 GCA_036877575.1 Botia almorhae | reverse complement strand
AGAGTTGTGGCCAGCACACCGATCTTTATGATAGACAGGCAAGTCTGGCAAACAAACCATACAGGGGTTATTTGAGGCCAAATAAACGCATCTGACAGCAGGGACACGGATAGTTTATGACAGCTGAAGGTGACGCAAACCATTTTAAACACGACACACTGTAACACTGGACATCAGACCGGACATGTGAAAACCACAAGGAACCACGCAGGTGTTATTGATCCAAGCTGGCAGGCTGTCATCTCAGGCCTTATTTCCGCCAGCTTAAACGCACTGGTTAAACGGATTCTCTGTGCTAAATCCTGCAGCGTAGACAAGCTCGTGCTTAGTTCTGGATGCAGTTTCGCTTGTAACGCACTAACTTGCCAAAGAAAAGACAACAGTGGAAAATCAACATGCACTCTATAAAATCATGTAATTAATATTTTGACATGTGATATTAACCGCATACGGGGTTTGAATAGCACAATATATTATTTAAAATACCCCTGTTGAAAATGGTCGTGTTTATGCAATTCAGTATTTGAAAAGCGAAAACGTACTTTAAAATACAACATCACACTGGAACTGGAAACGCGCACATCACGCGCTAATGCATTAGTATAACCCACGAGAGATTAAAACACGTCACGTTTCGCCGAGTCTTTATTTCGTTGTTTTCATACAATATTGGTTGACGGTCGGGTGTAGTAAATAGGTTTTTGGCCATTACTGAATGACGAAACAAGGGACAGGTTGCTAACAGCTGTTCTGTGTTGGTTACTACAGGATAAGGAATAACTTACAAATGACAGCACATCATCGCAACCTCGCTCTGTATTTAACGACACATTGCACTCAGAAAACAACCAAAGCTAAATAAATCACTCACCAGCTCAGTGTCAGTCAGATTACTTCAACGCTAAATGACCCTTACAGAAGAACCTGTTTTCATCCTGATCTAGGTCAGTAATCTCTGCCAATTACACCTTCACACGGAAACAGACCAGTGCTGACAGGGAACGATTACATTTCCGCCCCGCATGCACAAGTCGTCGTTTTTGCACAAGTGTAAATCTAAAGCGTAAAACAGATTTTAAAGATTTTTTAACACAGTGTTAAAATTATATATATATATAGTGAAAATTATAAATATATTAGACTAACTCTAGCATTTAAATAACACAATCAAGCAAATTATTAAGCGCTAATGATGCCCCTCACAAATATGGCTGACATCTTACGCCAGTCAAACGTCACTTCCGTCACTGTTAATTTAGCTGTTCATAAAGAGAGAAAATAGTTCAATAAAAACAGCATACCTTTAAAATAAAAACTTTTGCATTTCATATATACAATATTCCTATAAATGCCTAACTTATTAAATGCGAGATGTCTCAATTTCAATTTTATTTGTGTTGCATAGGATGGGACCATTTTATCAAGCGACATAGATAATGATGAACACCAGAGAGCGCTGTTTTCTGTAATGTAACCAGCCTTACTGTAGTATGCTACACCTCACGGAAGCAGTTACAGAGGTATAGTTTACACAACTTAAATATTTATGTACAGAGGGTTAGCAGACATGTGGCATCGTATAATCACACATTACTAGCAAATGATTTATATTACATGTATTTGACGTATATTATTGTCATATTATTATATATATTTTTTATATATACACAAATATTTATATAAATATATTTATGTTATATATATAATATATTGTATATATTATGTAAAGCTGCTTTGAAGCAATGTAAAAAGCCCTATATAAATACTGAATACTGAATATATAATCCCAGGTGGATCCAGAGAGTGTGTGATTGAGAAAGTGGCTATTGTGCAAAACTGTAATCTAGGCAAAGAGTGGCTACAAAAATATAACTGTTTTCTTAAACATTTTTGACCACTACATTCCCATACTTTAACTTGTGTTATTTTATTGCTTTTATTATTGTTATTAATATTTGTGTTGTTATTCCAAAATGCCTAAACACTAATATTAAAGAAACTACACGTTTGACTGGTAAAGCATGTAATTCCTTTAAGACACAGTAATATCCTGGAAGTATAAACAGGAAGCTGACAGAATGTTGCATGTCCTGGGGAAACATCTGGGGCAGAACATGAATGGAGGTGGGGGTGGTGAGAGTTATCAGTGATGTCATATCTGTCCATAAGCACCAAGACTGTCACCTTTTGCTTTCTTCTGAGGATTTACAGCCTTTTAGCATCTAGAGACTTTAAAGGAGTGATACAACATCATCAGGGTCAGGGGTCAGGGGTCAGGACAGGCCTTGCTTTCAGTCAGATCTATAGCAATCTTATCAGTTTATCTTGCATCAAAACAGCTTCTAAGCCATCGGCGTATTCAACAGTACAGGTTTCTCAAGTCAATTGATCTGTTTTACAAGCTGCCACTTTGTGATTTGTGGGCCACAGAGTGTGAGAGGAAGGAAATGCACAAACGACGCTACTTTGCATTAGTCGTACAGCTCAGGGATGAGAGAAATGGCAGTTGTTGTAACAGGGCTTATATGTTTGCATAGACTGCAAGACGAACAGAGCTGGAGCTTAAGAGCTTGCCCAGTAGCAGGGCACGGTTCTGTATTTGACCAATGAAACTTGTCAAAACAATGACCTTGAATCAAACACTAGATTAAAGTAGGTTTGTCTGGTCACATATTATCATGTGACACGTAAAAGGGTGTTTAAGTTTTCTGATTGGTTAAAAAAAAGTGTGGGCCGCCTGGGCCTGTCACAGGAAGAGGTGTAATATCCCAGGACATCTGTCTGTCAGGTAGCATTTCCTGCCTGGTATTAGAAACATGTGTACAGCACCTTTTATAACCAGTCAAACCTGCTGTGTTTGACCTGAGCTCATTTTTCTGAGTATCACTGCTACCTTGCCAAAACGTTTTATATACATAATAAAATTAACTCTATATACAGTACATGAGGTCACAGAGTTCAGAGAAATCAAGAGGGTCATAAAGAATTAGTGTTTCGGTTATCAAGATATATTGGTGAGTCAAAAGTATTAAAAGTCAAGAAGCCACACACTATGGAGTTGACATGCCCTTAATGTGATGTAGGATGGTAGGTGGATGCAGTATACTTTATCTACAGCACACTACGTTCCTGTAGCTCAGTTGGTAGAGCATTGCGTTAGCAGCGCAATGGTTGTGGATCTGATTCCCACGGGAACTTGAATGAAAGTCGCTTTGGATAAAATTGTCTGCCAAATGCAGAAATGTAAATGTATATCAGTGTTTTATCATTTTATCACGAGACTGAAATGATCCACCTGTCATCACTTTTCTATGTTGTCCAAATCTTTATTGACATTGTGCTGAAAGTGGTGAGAGTTCTGAACTGTAATCAGCTCCTCTGGACACCTGCAGGCAGTACAGTGGGTTGTAATGGACTGTAATGGTTACACTATAAAATGAAGGAAATCAGTAACATTACTAAATCACTCAAAAACGTAATATTGTCTGCTTATGTTGTGATATTTGTAATATTTAAAGCAATTGTTTCTTTTTATAAATCATAAGCCACATCAACTTTATTTACTAGCACAGTGTGACCCTGTGACGTCAGATCAGATGTATAAATCACCATATACGATTAACTCCAAAACTTATATATACTAATTATACACATCTATAATTACATCACAGTTAATCCTGAACCACTTAAACAGTGTTTGGTCATAATTATTCGTGCGCTTAAACTTTATGACTAACATGTATAGTTCTAGATCACAAACTGGTTTGTTTATTATCTTTCTTTGTGCATGGGTTGGGTGGTGGACATGCATCAGAGCTTAGGGTAACTAAATATGATATGATGATGATATAATGATATGACGATAATTCATGCCACAGCCTGAGGTGTACATCATTCCTGGATGAGCTGATGCATAAAAAATTGTTATCGGCTTTATAGCTTCAGGGGATTGACATTTAATATAAAAATATGCAACTTTTCAGGTTTCAGCAGTAGCAATCTCACATCATGTAACAACTGAGCTTTTCGGCAACGTAACAAAAACGTGCCATCACACGCAAAAACATGAACAAACAACATAAATGCATAGTGCATGAATGTACGTAAAGAAAATTTTCTTCAAGGTAGGGAAGGCAAATCTAGCAATAGGAAGCTAGCTTTGAAGCATAAGATCCCACCCTTCAATCAAAGCGATCTCCAAAGCCACACCTCCTCCTACACATGAATACATACATCGTTTACCGGGCATATAGGACGTCCTATTATTGCATTTGGACCGAATGCAATGATTGGACAAACATTTTATAGTCCTGCACCTTCCACAGAAAATATATATATATTAACTCACCTACATTGCCTTTAATATAAATGGTTATGACTCAGATAAAAGCAATAGCTACTTCAAAAATTTATGTTTTTTTTACTACACATCTGTGTGTTTAAATGCAAGGGAAGGGAGAGCTGCCCTGTGTCACATGATACACAGGTGTGATATTACAGCCGGAAAGGAGAATTGTGGGCGGAGCCAATCCGAGGAGTCTACCAAACAGCAAAAAGGACACCCTGTTAAGGTGAACAGAGTGCTTTTTTTAAGGTTCACTAAAAAAAGTGTAGACATACACATATGCCGGTAACTTTCACAAGCTGTGACTTGTTTGCAAAAAGTTATAAAACAAAGGAGGCTTTGTAGAAAAGCGATCTCTATTTCCTAATACATTCTAGCCCATAATAAAAACCTTTAGCTTGGAGGTTTGTTGTGAGACAAAACGTTGTCGTATAGTACAATGCCCTTCAGCTTAACAAAACAACTATGAAGAATGTTTAGAATGTTCTTGACTGCTTTAAAAAACTATCTGAAAAAAATGTCCATAGCATACAAAAAATTATGATTGTTAACAGGCCTATGTTTACATAAAAGTGAAACATTGTGTACTCTGAAAAGCTCAGAGTGAATAATGAGTATCGATATGACTGAATGAGTTTAAATGAGTAAATAAAGTACAATGTATGTTTGCATAAGACATACTTGTTGTATATTATAAGTAATGGTTTTTGTAATGTGAGTTGAATGACCTCATGTGTGCAAGGTCTTGAGCCCGTATACACGGCAGAAAGGTAAGTATGTTGGTGTGTGTGTGTGTGCGTATGAGGAATGAGTGTGTCATGGGTGTGGCTAGTGTCTCTGAGCTGTGCTGGCACATTCTTTACGAGGCCTCACCCTTTCTCATACCCGCCCTTACCTGAGATAAGCCGCATAACGTGTGCACGCACACACACACACACACACACTTACAAACATGTAGAATGAAACACACAAGTAAAGCACAAAGAAATAAACATGAAACTCTTATGCAGATCTGCAATTTTGGAAAAAAGGGAAAGGAAAAAAATTAACTGTAAAGATGTTTTCCAGGCTGGTAAGGGTAAAAGTTTGGCAGCTTGTGGATTTTCCTTTTAAGGGTGGGGCAAAACGTCTTCAAATTACCCCACCCCACATGCATATGCACCGTGCATGCAACCATGCATGTACGTTTGTGCACCTACTGCACACATACAAATAGCAGTAAAATGACCCATGAATCATCACAGCCCCGAAAAAAGGACTTCTTGTCTTGAAAAAGTGGCTTGCACAACAAACTGTTTTGATTATATAAACTAAACTGCATATTAAAATATGTTAACAAAAAGTTTTTACGTCTATATATTTATATAAAATACATGCATATAGGTTACGTTGCGTATGTGCATTGCAACTTGTTTTCATGTTGACTCACGTTTAGTCACTTTTTTGTGTATATGGGGGCTTTAAAATATTCAATAGATATGAACAATACATAATAAACGTTGCTTTTACCATCTGCAGCAGACACACGCAAAACCAAACAGAGTGATCGCTATCTGGGTGTGCCTTTGTCCTTTGAGCAACAATCCACCATCTGTCTCTTCGCTATGAAAAGAGGAAGAGAAGGGTACTGTGGGATATGGAGTGCGTTCGTGAACTCCACAGAGCGCATTTATACGTGGCGTGTCAGTTATGCAAACCTGCAAAGTCTTGCAACAAATGCTGCTGTAAAAAGCACCGCTGTTTTTCCACATCGTACTCTGCTTTTTAACTTGTTAATTTCAGGGTTCATAGAAATGACTCATGTAGGTGAGCGGTGACGCCAGCGAGGGTTGGGAGGAGTTTAGCAACAGAGATTCAAAGGGTTGAGCTGTTCGTTACAGACCGAGCGCTGTGTTATCTTAACGGCGATAGACGTTCGGGCGGGCAGGACTCGGCCGAACGCGAACAGGTTTCGCCAGGGCTGGTTTTGCCTTGAAGCTGAATAGCATTAGGGTGGGGTTTCCACCGACACAAGGAATGCATCGCGGATGCGATCGCTGAAGAGGGGTGAATGCAGTTTACTTTTTAGGGACGGAAAAAGTTTCTTAACCGAAGACTGCGATAAACCCCAACCTTGTTTCTACATCTAAGGTAAGACTAGTCGCGGACACCGCGAGTCTCGAGTTCCTACACTATTATAGACGACGACGGCGCAAGTATCGAAGAATTTGATGGTTGACAGCGCCGAAACCAATAAAAAACCGCAGTTTCAAAAAAACAGTTTCTCTGCCAGATACGTCCGGTCTCTTTGAACGTTATAATTACGGTTAAACATTATTTGCATGTTTTTGTAATACAGATGAGAGAGTACGCTCACAACATGCTGCTAAATACTTTCCGAGTAGTCTTGGTGGACGTTTCGCGAAATTAAGTATTATATAAGATGTTATTATGGAACAGTAATTTTAAAAAGGATGGGAAGTTGCTTTAGCTGTGTTACAAAGTTGAGATCAACATGACGATGCGATTATGTGTTTAATAAGTACTTATGCGCAGTTATTTCTAAACAGTTGGATTTGATGAAAATCAGTACTGGTATACTGTATTTATTATGATTCTTATTGTAAGTGTAAGGCTACTATGGATCTTTGAAATGCGGTGTTTCTTTATCAGGCCGGACTTTGATTAGGGATTGGTTCAGGATATCCACTTATTATAGTGTCCCCAGACTACTTTGAATCACTAGTCCATTGGTCATGTAAAGCATTGCACAACTTTAGGTATTAAAATATTAATCAGTTTAAATCTTGATACAGATTGTTGTTGGGTGAGGTCCAGGTAAACCAAGCTGTTGACCTAACAGTGATATGTGGGTTTCTATGGATCGTCCGCTTTCATAATTTTTAAAAATGGTTATGCGCAACCACGTGAAGTTTGGCACTTGAATTTTGAACTTGTTGAGACTCGAATGACTTTTTTGAAAGGAAATCACTAAATGAGGGCTAGTAGTTATTGACTGATGACTAAATCATTGTATGAAATAAAATAGTGTCATCAGTGCTTTGATCTTTAGAAAAATCTATTTTTAGTGTTCGACTACAAGTGTAACTCGAACAGACAAAACAATTCTTGAAGACGTTTAGGGAAGATGTCTAAAATTACGTCCATGTAGGCCTAAAATGGATATTCAACAAAAAGATGATGGGGTCAATTTGTAAATTGAATTTGGGCCTCCAACAGAAAATGAATGTGTAACATTAGTCATGGACGTGAGGAAATTGCATTGGGAAACATTATATAAACGTATAAACACAGCGCCAGTATTAGAAATGTTGTAAACTATACAGTAAAGAAAAAATACAGTAAGTACAAAGAAAAATAGTTACTGTCGATTGATAAATTATAAATACACAGTTAGCAAAGTTAGTTTTACAGTGGATATTACGGTGGACAGGTCACTTTATTCCAAATATTGTCCTTTTACACTCACTTTGTAGAAGTTTGTAAGTCGTTCTGTTGTGAATATTCAGTAAATATTACACGTCATATCAGAGATAAAGGTCCAGTAATATTCCCATTTGAGACAGTTTGCGTTATCACAAAAAATGACCATTGCACATCTATACACACACATTATGTATGAAAATACCCAAGTAAAGATTCATCTTGTTGGTAATTTAGTTCCAGACAAGAATAAACCACAGAAAAATACCTGTTACATATCCGTCTTCTACCTATTGTTCGTGAACTCCCAGGAATGTAAGGCATCTTCGGCCTATAGGTAATTTCCAGCTCTGTCTTGGGTGTAATAATGTAGTGCCTTGTCAGTGTGTGAATATATGTGTGAACACAACTGTAAGACTGTATCATTACTCTTTACATTACTGTGTAACTGAGTACTGTCAGTGTAGACCCTCCGGTAAGAAGTACAGGTATTTCCCTATGACTCACACAGTTTTCTCACACAGGCTTAACATGAATTTAATAATATTAAGTATGTTTACTAAGTTTAGGCATGTTGAGTAATTTTGCAGTCAAAAACGTAATCATTTACATTTATGCATTTGACAGACGCTTTCATCCAAAGTGACTTACATTGCTTTATACTATACATTGATTCTGAGTATGTGCAATCCCTGGGATCGAACCCATGACCTTGGCATTCTTAACACCATGCTCTAACCACTGAGCTACAGGAAAGCTTCATCGATTAAGATGAATGGTAATTGAGTTATAGACTAAAATATAGATGTGTTGTCAACAACAGGGCCTTCTGTGGAAAAACACGTTCTGCCACACTTTTAGGTGCCTATAAATACACTTTTCCCGCGAACCAGCACTGCGATGCCATTTTGTTGTATAAGCAAGGTTTATGTGAGGGATTCAGTGTAGTGCATTTTTCATTGCTGTTTATGGTAAACAAATGTAAATCAGTTTGCAAACGTTTGAATGGTGTTTTACTATTCAAGTGGTTGATGCAGATTAGTCCAAGTGTCCATGCTTTACTCTCTAGGGCATTTTTCTCATTTAATTCAAGTGAGTTCAGTCCTAATCAACAGAGATATGAAGTAAAGCAATGTCTGGCAAACTTGGTTGAATCTGCCCCAACATGATTTACAGGTCTGGGTGTCAACATTTAGAAAGTAAAATGCTGACAGCTTTGGTTGGAGATTAGATCTTTTTCAAAAGAACACCAAAATCTGATGTAGATAAAAATCCAGCGTTTTTGTCATTTATTATGTTAAATAAGATAAGAATACAGTTATTTCTTTAAAAATATTTCCATTACAGAAAACGTTTAACCGAATCTTTTTTGTGCTTTCTGAACTGGTGAGTTTACTATCACAATGTAATCAACATACTGTAATCCCGGCTATGACTTAAATTTAAGATATGCTCAAAGTCTCATGCGGTTTACTCTGCTGGTCTCTTTCACAAGAACATCAGCGTAACACTCCTCTCTTTCATTCGGTCACATGTTTCTTTAATTTTCCCTTTCTGTTGATGTCTCTTTTCTTCCCCTCTTGCCCGCAATGAGTCACTCGCCAACTGGCTGACACTGTTACCATAGCGATGTCTAAAATACAAACAAATGTACACACAGAAGTGCCTTCAACCTTCATATGTTCAAATGTGGCCTAACCTTGGCTTAGGGGTCATTGTCTAAAAGATCACAGAACAGATAGAGAAGGAATTCTAGATGTAAACAGAGTCAAACAGTTCAGCGGGTGACTCAAAACCACAACAAAATGCAGTAGCACAGTGTAGGCTACATGTGTTCAGTGTATAATAATTAATAATTGGCTGTATGTTTCATCTTGGTTAACAAAGCAAATGTTGGTTATATTGATATTTTATAATACACATGTGTCCCATGACTGATTTTTTATTTAAATGTTTAAAGAGTTTGTGGATCTAATATGCAAATGTTTGATCAATTTTGCCTGAGCATGTAGATTTTGTTTTCCTACCTGTAGGTCCATCTGTAAGTAAATTATTTTTAAAAAGTTTGTCTGAAAATATATTTTGCTTATCTGACCTAGTGTTAAAGTCAAAGAATTTGTATATGTTCTTACACAAAAAAATAAAGGCAACAACAAACCTGTTTGCACAAATAACTTTTTGCAAAGGTTAATAATGGAAAGCAAATCAGCCAAAAATTATATATATACTGATATATATATATATATATGACTAGTTGTAAATTGATTACAAATGCCCTTACATTGACATTATGTTGTTTCGCAGGTTGTGTTCCCTGCTTCACCATGGCCCGTCGCTCCCAGAGTTCTTCATTGGGGGACAATCCCCTGGATCCCAATTACCTGCGTCCGCATTACAGGGAAGAGTATCGCATGGCTATCGATGCACTGGTGGAGGAAGATGTTGAGGGCTATTACAACTTCTTACAAAATGCTAATGTGTGTGACTTCTTATCAAGGTCAGAAATAGAATATATTAAAAGCACTGTACAGTCACCACAGAGCGCTGGGAATCTACCAGAACTGCTGTATCGGGAAATAGATCAGGATGGGTCTTCTGACACCTACTGGCCACTGCACTCGGACTTGGACGCACCAGGACTGGACCTCGGCTGGCCTCTGCAGCAACACAGCTTTGTGGGTCCCACAGAGGTCACAACGTTGGTAAACCCCTCAGACCCTGGAACACTCAGCATTAAGGAGCAGGCCCGGCAGCTCATTAAAAATGCTCATCAGGTCAGTAACTGTAGATAAAGTCGGGCTGGATTTAAAAACCAATATCAAATATATGTTGAGCGCACAACAGTCTTAAATGTGCACTCAGATATTTAGTTTTACGATCAAAGATAGTGTAAAACGAAGTCATCTAAGTGGTTTAAGAAAAGCTATTTTATTCTCTGTTGAGCAGGCTAACATTTTAAGATCGTATGAACAATCAAATACCAATTTTTGTTTTGTCTTACCCTTGTTTTAAGACATTGTTTCTCATGGGTCAAAATTAATTATGACTGACTATAAACGGGGCATTTCTAACCATATGTAATTGAAAACATTTGTGTGCTACTACGTCCGGCCATTGTCTGTTGAAAACACACCATGGAAAACACATAGGTGCCTTTAGGAACACACATGATTATGACTAAACTTGTTACCTGACTAGTTTTTATTGGCAACTCCATATTAATACTTATTCCCTCTTTCCAACAGGTCATTGCAGTGGTGATGGATATTTTCACAGATGTTGACATATTTTCTGATCTTTTGGATGCCGTAGCGCGTCACGTGCCTGTCTATATTCTGCTGGATGAACACAATGCCCATCATTTTGTTGCCATGGTGACGAACTGCAAAGTTAACCTGGACTTGCTCCATGTAAGATTAACTTGCATCAAAGCGAAGCATCTCATCAAATCAAGTTTTTCTTCCTTTAATCTATAGTAATTTACAAGACAATTATTACAGAGACAAAGTAACCTGGGGTTACAGTGCATGCATAAAGCCACAATGCTGTCATCTCTGTTCTTTGGGGTTGTAGATTTAAATAAATGATGCATATTTAATAAAGAGACACAGACTTATATTGCTGTATATTGTGACTGGTTACAGATGATGCGGGTACGGACAGTAGCAGGCATTACCTATTATTGCCGCACAGGAAAGTCATTTAAAGGTCAGGTGACAGACCGTTTTCTTCTGACAGACTGCAGAGCAGTGCTCAGTGGAAACTATAGGTGAGCGTATTGATTTTTTAAAATCAGATATGAACGTAATCCAAACAAGAGATTTTATTACAAATACATGCTCACTTTGACACATTATTTTTATTGCTTTCTTTCCTGTCTTTAGTTTTATGTGGTCTTTTGAGAAGATCCACCGATGCATTGCCCATTTGTTTCTTGGAGAACTAGTTGCCGCTTTTGATGAGGAGTTCCGCATTTTGTTTGCTCAGTCACAGCCTCTTGTTGTTGAGAACGCCCTCGTACCCATGCCACAGGACAGCACAAGTTACCTTGGGAACCAGTTTGGCTTAAAAAGAAGTCAGTCACTAAGGAATCCCAGAGGATTTCTTCGACAGCCTGAACTTGCTGCTTACCAGTTTGGGGATCGTGTTGACTCTGCACTGCCTTTTCGAAGGGATGACCCATTTCGCCACACCCTTGAACCAGGTGCAGGTGCTATGCAGGTGACTAAATACGCATCACAGCAGTTGAGGATGCAACAGTCATTCTTGGATCAAGGGCGCTCGATGTTCGCTTCCAGGCAGTTGGAAATGAACGCCTTTAAGAGGCACAGCTATGCTGAGGGCACTAGGGAGACATACACTGCTTCCCGGCAGTACATGAAACATCGTGTTATGAACAACCTGGAAGAGTCGGAATCTCATTACCAGAGAGAACAACATTACTATCAGGGCGAAGGGATAGGAACTGATTTTGAGCCTGGGCGCTATGACAGAATTGCCTATGGTGCAAACACAGATCACTACTCTGATTCTGCATATACGCCTGAACTTGAAGCACCAGGAAATCTTAATGTTTTGTCCTCTGAAGACCTTCATAGTAATTCAGGAAAACAGTTCCAGGCAAGAGGGGGACACTATGACCCACAGAGCCACAAGAGGCCTGCTGCGGGCCATGCGTATGCCTGTCAGAGTTCTCCAACTCAGCCACATCCTCCAGACCACAAGCAGATGTTCTCCACTGGAGAGCCGGCACGGCAGTCCCAAGACCCAACTGTGAAGCAAGGACTGCGGAGCTGGAGGATCAACTCTTATCTCAACACTTATGAAGATGCTGGGGAAGAGGGTCTTACTCAGCCGATGGGCCCAGATGCCTTCGATGAGCCACATCAGCAACCTGACAGCAAACCGTATTGTCCGGAGGGACCGGTTTCTTATTTCAACACGAGAGAACTTCCAAATTTTCAAACTAAGCCTAATCTTGATTTGCGGCCACGCTTCGGTAAACCTATATTACCAGAGAGGAATCAAGTAAAAGATATTAGCTCTGATCAGGGTTTCACAGGTACTGAATCATTTTTGAAGCCAGCAATTTCAGCTACATCCCTAGCATCATCAACAGACGAGGCAGAGGGTAAAGAACCAAGGGATGTCAGCATCACAAAGCACGAGTCTTTCCGAACTCGAATTAATCCAATGCTACAAAGGAGCTCAAGACTACGCTCCTCTTTAATCTTTAGCTCCTCCAAGCTGGAGCAACACAGCTCCACACTGGCCAAGTCTGGTGGGGATTTACAAGAGGAGAAAGAGGAGAGTGAGCCTGTTCGGTATTCATCCATTGTGGCGGAGATTCTGGAAAAGAGAAGATCACTTTCAAGAGAACCATTTGATTGGAGTAAGCATAAAAAAGCAGACAGCAACAATTCATCAACGGGAGATCTAACAGCAACACAGAAAGATGTTACAAACATAAAAGAGGAGCCCATCAAAGAAAAGGAGAAACCGGACAAACCTGAACCTGAAGACCAAAGCAAAGTCAAAGTTACACAGCCACCAGAGCCTCCAACAACTCAACAAACACCTTCCTACCTTAATATGAATGATCCAGCGAGCCGACTTCAGTACTTCAAAGACCTGGCGGCAAAGAGAAAAGCCCCAAAATTAGAATTAGATTTGGGTACTACAGGCCGAGAACCAGCCTTGATCTCTGATAAACCAAGTTCAACAGCAACCAAAATTCCAAATGTCTCGATTACTACTACAGAGGACTCCTCCACTGTAAAGACAAAAGAACCAGAAGTTACGCAAACAGAACCTGCGGAAAAGCACCCAGTCATCCCACCAAAACCAAAACATTTTGAACTTAGTGTTGACAGGCAATACACAAACAGTAATACAGAAAATAAAGCTGATGAAGCAAAGAAAGAACCAGTTAAGGAACCAACTAAGACCACGAGGCCTTTCCCCTCACCCAAGTTCTTAAAACCGTTCAAACCATCCCAGACTCGTCGGATCTCATGCGGTGAGGAGATTCTCACAGACGCGACCGATGCTGAAAAGAGTGAATTTAAGAAGTCTCGCAGCTTCAGTTCTTCGGGCATGACGCGCACAGAGTCCAAAGAAAGTCTTACCCGTCAGGGATCCAATGCCTCCTTAAATCTTGTGGGCTCTGAGGGCAAAGATACAAAGGCCCTTGACTTTCTTAAGAAACAAACACAGAGATTAAAGGGTTTTCTTGGGCCAAAGGGAGAGAAAAAGCATTCAGGAGTGTCAGGCTCTCCCGAGGATAAGACAATGAAAACAGTCCCTGAGGTACAAGAGGAGCTCTCAGACAAACAGGGGCATTCAGAGTCCACGTCTTCAACAACATTGGAAAACAACAAACCCAATTCTAAACCGACACAATCACGGTATCAGTCCTCTACCTCGAATGTGCTGTTCAGCAGCAATCTCAGGGATGATACCAAGGTGATCCTTGAGCAAATCTCTGCAAATAGCCAGAAGAACAGACAGGAACTGGTGAAGCAGGCCGAAGAGTCTGGAAAAAGCGAAAAAGACAAGGACGATTCCAACTCATCCCACCTGTATCAAAGCCGGAACCGGTTTGGGCGAACTCCAGTCAACCCACAGGAGAGGGACAACCTGCTGAAGAGAATTGAGAGCATGCGCAAAGAAAAGAAAGTCTACAGTCGCTTTGAGGTACTGTGTCATGGTCGAGAAGAGCAGGGTAGAGAAGGCAGACCACAGTCCTATTAGATCACACACAAAGTTCAGTACAAACACCGCATAAGGGTCTTGAGTGTGGGACTTCTTAAATAAACCAATTGTAGGCAAAGCATTTCATGTAGCTGATAATGTTTTATTATACTTATCATATTATATACAGTATATATATATAGATATAAATGTGTATTTTCTCTACATGTTTATTTTTATATGTCCATGTTTTGTGCTTTGGACAAATTACCCAAAATTAACAAATCTCTTTTGATTTATATTTCAGATCCATTTAAATGGCTAAATATTTGATGTCTTTTAACTTAATTAAATGTTTGTCTGTAACGTAAATTCTAGTCTTGACTTAGACAGTGAAAGACTATGGTCTACTTTATTGAACTGAAGTTTTAGTGGAGTTAATTTTGGATAATAAAAAATGTCCGAATCTCACACCTCAGAATCTCCTTTTTTGGAATGGTGTGGCTAGATAAATGATAGGTCCGTACAGTCATATTTCACTCACATGTCTGTCATTCTACCTCTCAACAGATGGGAAATAACCTGGGATAACAAAACATGGAGGAAGGGGCCAGTATTCCTCAAGGAACTGTAAAAAACCTGAAACCATACAAACAAAGTTCCCCCAGTGCCGAACATGCCTGATACTGATGTGAAAAGACACAAAAAAGCAAGTAAGTTGCTGCGGATAAAGAGTCTGCTGAATGACAAGTCACCAGAATGGTCCATGGATCTCATAAAAACAAACCACGAAAATAGCACAACCTCAAATATGAGGAGTCTTGCTGCGGCAGGAGGAATATTCCTCACTCTGTGCCAATCTGAGCCCAGATGATTCACATTGCCCTTATAAGGCATCAGGGCATACCTCATAACAGTAATCACACACCATTACTGCAAAATAGAAAACGACATCAGCCCACTGGAGGGTTTGAACTTAGAGACTTTTCTTAACCTCTTCTTCTTTTAATTGGTGATGTGTGTACAGTTTTTTTGCACCATTTTTAACTCCGGCAAAGAAAACTAACATGTCTGGGCAGAAGCTGAGATATGCTACTCTGAAGTGATCAAACACACCCTTACAAGTTATGCTTTGGTATGACTCAGTGCCAATGGATTACATACATAAAGGAAAACAACATGGTAGACAATGCATCTACCTTTGAAAGCAAGGAACACACAATATCGGCACCCTGAAACTGTCAAAACGAGATAACTGGAAAGTATGCAAGGGAAGTATAAAAGTGTCCTGAAAGAAATGGAGACGTGTTCGTCAGGTTTTCTTTTCTCTATTTATAGATGGCTGGCAGGGAAGTGAATGTAATGATAAAGTAACATGGAAGGTGGGGCTGCAAGTTCAGATACAATGAAACAAACTCCAAATCACAAGTCTTATTACAAGTAACACAAGAAATCACAACTTTCAGGCATACTTTGACATGTACATTTCTGCATGCAAACTGTATTTTCAGGAGAAATTGTAATATATGCGGTTGATTAAAATGTTCTCAGGACTGGGCTTTGACCTGTATTTTGTCAATGCAAAATGTACTAACAGACAGAACTGTATTACTGAACACCAAAGAATTTCTAGAGTGCCCTTCTGGAATGTGTTATAAGACTGATTCACGGAAACTGATCTATTGAGGGATATCTAATTGAAGAGTGTGAAGGAATTAGATATTTATAGTCTTGCTAGTCAACTGCTAAGATGAAAACTGAGTGTCACTGCAACGGTTTATGTTTATAAATGCAAATTTTGGATAATCTAGACATGTTTACAGTTTTTTTTTTATTGTTGTATCAATGCTGAATAAATGGTTGAGAAACTTTTATATTGTAGGTACAATTATGATTGGATTGTTGCTGAAATGCTAGTGCCAACACAAATATGACTGGTAAAACCCACACAGTTGAGAAAGAGAAGAAACAAAGAGAAGAACAGAACAAAAATAGTTATCTAAGGTGCTCCTCTAATGATATGGTGTAAAGTTAAAAACTGGTCATTTGTATCAAAGAGGGCAAGGACTGATAAGTAATGCTCACACATCTCAGGTATGCGAAATAAGTGTGAGCCATTCATGGTGTGTTGTCATGGGAATCCATATGCATCTTTGAAGTCTGGGCGTGGCTTAACCTGTCCAGCAGCTTGGTCAACTGTTCCAGCTTTTGTTGCTCTGCAAGCATATACATACAAACATACACAGCAAAATATCTGTTTGAGGGCTGTCATGTTGAGATTTAGGTTCCAGGCCTACAGAGAATTAGGCGTGAGGTAACATTCCTGGGCGATTGCAGCCCATTTAATCTTAGATCGCTCGAGAAAAGCTCTCAGTTACTGGCCAAGTGAGTCATTTTGTAAAAATGGCTAATTTGACCTCTATGTCTAAATAAAGCTAGAAGTATGGACAATGTGCCTATAAACTAGTGATACTGTAGACGGTCATAAAACGTAAAACATAAAAGATGGAACAAAATGAGCAAAACATACCAGCCCTCAGCAGCTGCTCCGCTGTGAACTCTGCAGACTGTATCTCTGCTGGAAGTCTCTGAGGAGTCTGAAACAAATGAGAGTATGTGGAGAAAGTATCTATCTCAAAAATTACAATAGAAATATAAGGCATAACTGATCTATACGAATTATAATCTCGCTGAAATATATAGTTTATATTTACTAATAAGATGTTTTAATTTAACCTCGATCCCCTTCATTCGAAGGTTACTTACAAAGACACTGGCCAGGTTTTTGTGCTGTTCCATCAACTGCTGAAGCTGATTCTCAAACTTCATCCTAGGAAGAGTGGGGACTTTAATCTACCTTATGATGTGACATTTTTAAATTTAATGCCCTCTTATAGTTTAAGACTATATTATGCCTTCTTCTAGCTTAAAACATGCCAAAAACATATTAATTGTTCAAATCCACAGCAAAGCCGTGACAGTGTCGCACGTCTATTTCTGTTTCGACAAGGCAGTAATGAGAAGTAACAATGAGTCATACCGAAGTTTTCTGTGTTTCAGTTTGGTTTCCTGGATTTGAAAGCAGTACTGCTTCACCAGTTCATCTTTCTGATGGTTCTGCTCAAGTTGCCTAAAAGTTAGACAATCTTTATATCAGCGTATCTCAATAAATGTCTTCTGTGAGTAAACCACAAATACGTTAAAATTCAGCCTAAATAACTACATTTGCCATATATGAGTGTTTGTTGTATACATGTGTGCTTACCTTTGTGTGTCTTGCTTGAGATTGTCACATTTGAAATGTAGAGATCTATTTAACGCTATATGACAAGAATAAATGTGTTAGCTTTATGGGTGATTTCATATAGAGTGATGAATAGTCCATAAGTATGCTGACATGTTATAACACAAACAAAGATATCGTAAGTTTTTTTTGTCAGATATTTGGTTTTGTAGTAGTGCACCTTCCTTTTCATTCAAAGTTCCCTCCAGACGTTGCGCTTCAGCAGTTACTGGAACAGAGAACATTGGTCTTTACTGTCTTAGTGTTGCGTGTAAATGCGAGAACTGGTGCATGAAGGCATAATTCATATTCACTGATTAATGTTATGCTAGTATACACACAGGCATCGTCCTCCTCCTTCAGAATACTTCTCTGCAGCATGGCCTCCTTCACCTCATCTTCAAGGTTCTTCTTGGCTGAAATCAATATTTATTTATTTTTATTTAGATTCTGCATGATTGACTCGTTTACAACTTCTAAAGAGGCAAATATGTAAAGAAAGGTCAGCATTTAGTCAGGAAACGTTCTCAGAACTTTGGCTTAAGTTCTCTCAGTTATCAACAACCTTGCGGTAATGTTAATAGAACGTCTCTTAACATCATATTGAAAACGTTATTATTAAGTTGTCAGTGGAACAATAGCGTTAATACAATGTCTAAAGTTTGAACGTTCCCAGAATATTCAAAATAACATTTTTAACGTTTTGTAACACAACGGAAACTTGTGATCTTAAATTGTAAGCCGGGAACTGACCTTGTTGCAGCTTCCTGAGGTTGATTAACAGCTCCTCTGGTTTCGGTTCTGTTCGCCTGACTAAAGAGTCCAAATGTGATGTAAGAAAGACATTAAAAGAGATCAACAGATCCATCTTGGATTCTTAAATCCCACTGATGTGGTTTCATGGGTTGCTTCCACTTTTGTAACGGGATAAATTAAAGAGTATCAATGACGAACACACAGAAATAATTTGCATCTCTACAGTCAACACAACGTTTTTCAGTCACGCCAAATAACATTATAACTGGATTATACGAAACCAGATATAATAAAAATAGTTAGAAGAATAATCTCGTCAGGGAATCATGTCATACCTTGGATTTTGTGAGCCCTTAAAATGTCATCAACGTTAAATGATGACTCTGCAAAAACACAACATTTAGCAATACAATAAGTTTTGCTTGTAATAAGAAAATCCTAACTAGCTAGCGGACAACACAAAACACTATAAAAGACGGCTTGTTTTCAACCCACCAAGTATCACACTCATTCTGCCACCAGTTCTGTGCTAAATATTGAGAAATATTTCTGAATATGTGATTAAACACGTCAATAAAGAGAGATTGTTATCCAGTCCACCGAGATGTCCGTTGGTTAAACTCTTTCTCGCGCAGTTTTGAACTTCAGTTTACGCGCCACTATCTGTTGTGGTGTACATAAACCTGTTATAAACAAAATTACAGTGTATTGATACAAATCTCTATGGAAACGCTCTCTGAATACCAAAATATATTATATTTGCAATTATATATTATTATTATTATTCTATGATTATATATAATTATATATTAAAAAAGAAATTAATTTGACCTGAATTACAGTCTGTTTTACGTGTGAAAATCTCACTACAGTAATAAACCTTATGGCTGGAAATTGTGTATTTGATGCCACCATCTGGTTAAACATGTCACTGCAAACTTAAGACTGGGGCGTAGGAAAATAATGACATGTTACGCTTCAGATGATTAGTAAATTAGGATCACTCTACCAATGCTTGTGTCCACAACCAAGAAACATGATTTGAGCAACGTTTTATTGAAAATTATTCAACTTATTCAACATGCAATAAAATAATAAAATAATTTCTTTTGGTATGTTAACAATACTTATTTATAATAAAGAAAAATAAACCGAATTAACAAAAAGTAATAATGTGCTTTTTACTTCTCTGGTGGGATCACACATTATGTTTTGAAATAAACAAAACAACAGAGAACATTTACACCAAACACTGCTGTTGTCCCTCAAATAAAGTACAACTACACTGACACATTTGTAGGAATGTGAATTGCAAATGTCAGCTTATTTACACAAACAGAATTCCAAACCAAATTCACACCACTTTTGTTCATTGCTTCTCTATTGCATAAAGTATATTTAAGTATAGTATAATATGTCTTTTTATATTTAAACATGTATAACTACAACAATAAACATTTAAACCTTTTAATGACTACATACAGTTTTTTATACTAAGAAGTACAAAGTACTTGCATTTCTGTCTATTTTTTGTTTATCTACCTTATTTTTAATTCAGTTGTCACACAAGGTACTGCAATGCCAGAAACAAAAAAAGATATAAAAACAGATTTATATTCACCGGTTACACCTTGCCTGCACCACAGGGAACATACGTATCTGTTAGGTGCCACACAGTAATCAATTATTGCATAATCACAATACAAATAATTGATTAATTACCATTAAAACAGTTTTCAGCTATTGTTAACCAAAAATAAATGTCTTTTAAAGCTGGAAATTAATTAAGTGTTAAATCAAACCAATGACAAATCCACTACCTTCAAACCTTTTTCAAGATTTAAACGGATTATATATATAAAAAATAAAAAAAATAAAAAAAAGGATTGGCTGTTTGAGTTCTGAATAGAAGCCAATACTCATGGCACAAGTTGCTCTACTAACATATTCTAAGAATTTTTTTGTAGTTG
>JAZGTJ010008767.1:0-20472 GCA_036877575.1 Botia almorhae | reverse complement strand
TAAGTTATAGATTTGACAAATCTTGTGTGATGTAATAGTTGACACAGGGCTGCAGTACCTGCATGCTGGAATGTGTGTTCAAATCAGTTTCCCTTCAGGTCTGAAAATGATTGAAAATGTACATTTCACAGATGGCTTCTTGATTGGTTTGTTTTGTAGTTTCTTTTTATAATGCTTTCTTGCTCTCTTACTCTTTCTTTGACATGTAGATGCACACACACAGATGCAGTCTGTTTGTATGTCTCTTTCTCTATTTCTTTCTATGTGTCGCCCTATCTGCGCTCTCCTTCTCTTTTTCTCTCTCTCTTCACTTTGTCTTTTACTTTATTTCTGAATGTATTAATCCAGATGAAAGGTGTGTGGGTGAAAATTTTCCTCTCTGCAGTGACCCGCTGATCTTCTGCACTTGGCTTCCGTAGCATCCTGTCTGCTGCCTAGCAACTCTGTGTATCTATGGCAACAAAGCCAACAAACCCTCCTGCCTCTATCAAACGTACCCCCACAATGAGCTGCTGTAAGTATGGCAATCAGGAACAGACAGGAATTCAGTAAGAATTGGAGTGGAAATACTTCGCCAAGGGGTTCATATTATTCTAATAAATAAATTTCCATTTACAAAAGCTGGAAATAGAAAGTGGTTTGTTATACATGCATTTAATTAATTTGAATTAACTTTTTTTGTGCCAGACTATTTTTTTCTATTCTATGCCCATATTTTTTCAGTTTTTTAATATCTTTTTGCATTACAAAAAACAGTGACATCACCTAGACCTTTTCGTTTAGGCGTCACAAAAATCTCAAGACTCATTTTAATGAAAACAGGTTTATAGTTGAAGATTGTATGTTTTTTTAATATATTGTATTTTTTGCAACTCTTGCGACCCCACAGAACGGTATAATTAAGGAATTAAAAATTGCATACAGTACCATAGCCTGCAACTCTGACTTAATTAAGTGTGGCTTGTGACGTTCCGCCCTCTAGTGGTCACACCGGGATAAAGGCAAAAGATCTGCGTATCGATTCGTACGATCCATCGTGAAATTAAGTTCAGTTTTACAAAGGCATCGTTACTTAAGTACTTGTTAATAAACGTCGCGGATCTATAAGTGATCTGGAGCTACGTGTATCGTTGAAGACAGATTCGTGCAGTTACCTGTAGGACAACCGCCAAATGACATCAACACTTATGCAGTATACAACATGACTTTAATATCGGCATGCTTTTATTTACTTTCATTTACCTCGATAATTAAATAAAATAATTGTGTGAATAATTGTATTAAAATGCATGAAATATGTGCGTAAATAAATAAATGAAGAGATTCATAAATATCAAGAAAGTACACCAATTAGTATGGATGACGATAGTACATAGCACGATTGATGTGGACAACTGTAGGCATTTACTGTAAATGTTACTGTAAATGTTTTGAGTCACGTACCTAATATAGGCTAATGACGTCACAATGACGACATTTCAGCACTTAATGAGCAGGTAAAGTGACTCATAAGTAGCACGTATATCACAGTTTTGCCAGACAGAGAGCTGTTATCTCTGATATCTCTCTGTGGAAATACATATTCTGTAACTGTATTGCTTTGTCGTTCCAGTGGTGGCCTCTAGTAGTGGTTTTCGGTCTGTATTACAATTCGATGACGATTCATCCAATGAATTTTGCTAAAATAAATGAAAACTGGACAGTTTGGGTTAATCTGTCTTTTGTATACATTCATGATATTCGCAAACCGTTTAGTATTCCCACACACCATATGAGTTACTCCCAGCAATTGTATATATAAATATAAATATATATAAATATTTTATATTATTAATGTTTTAATAACAACAAACATATTACAAATACTGACTATTTGTACTGACGCGTTAAAACCCATCAGCTTCTTCAACTGAGTGTAAATAAGCCTTTGGGGTGCATGAACCCTAGTTTACCACAAGATGGCAGTCGAGGCTAAATCGTTGTACTTTGGAACGCATACAGACGTACAGATTTACTCTCGAATTTTGGAAATCCATTTTGTGAACTGAAATGACCACTCATCTGTTTTTTATTTTTGTTGTTTTAAGAAATGATTGGTACGTATGGTCCATATCGCTCTTGAAAAATGCCATTTCCCGGTGAAAGCTACACAGTTTGAACTTCCATGTTAAATCAGGCACACATTAGACCTCAGTTGTTTAATTGTATTCTTTAGAATGTCCGTCTTTCAATATCTGTGAAAACAAACAAACTACAGGAAAGAAGGGACAGATCTGTACTAGATCTAATGAGGCTTAATTACCCTCGGAGGCACCCGAGTAAATGTCCTATTTTTTGTAGCTTGCAAAAGCATAAGCTTGCACAAATCCACTTTTTTAAGCTTTTTTATATAGAGAGTCCGTAGCCCACATTTTGTAAATTTAAAAAATATTGACGGAATAAACTTTATCTTCACTTGTCAGGTTGGTAACTGAAAACTATTTAAGTCTATTAATTCGTACTGATGGGGGTGGAGAACCGGGAATGTAATCTGGGCTCTTTGTGAATAAAATAAGAAACATCTCAAAGCTGTTTGACTAATCTTTGCTTCTCTCGCTCGGTTATTGTGTGCGCCTGGGCCAGCAGCGGCATGGGAAGGCGGGTTTGTTGCCCCCTCCTACTGAAATTTAGCGTGTGAACAGTCAGCTTGTTCCTGGGCCAACAGAGCCCCCTTCTATCTTCTTAAAGAGGACCGCCTGCGCGCGGAATCTAGAACCCTCTCTCAGTCTTAATTTATGCGCATATTAATTATGCTGCATTGTAATTTCCACCGTGGGATAGAGCATGCAAATGAGCAGTTTATGTTTATGTAGGCTACAATCTCCCTTAGGAGGGTGAAATTTAAACTAACACCCAGGCCCGTTCTCATGAAATCTACCTAACGTGGAATTTGAAATTGACCAGAAACGTCCTTTTACAAATGAAAATGGCAAATAATGGCTTGCATTTCTGGGGGCCTTCGTTTTTTCTTTTTTTATCTTTTCATTTTCTAATGATTTATTCTTTCTTTTTTACTAAACGTATCCAGTTTTTCAAGACTAAAGATTTATTATTTTGCTCATTTATGACTGACTGAGTAAAACTGCCTTCGTGATAGCAAGTAAAACTACTTGGCAAGGATTAGCCTGTTAAAAATAAACGCCTTAATTGGAACAAACTAAAAGTTGTTAAATTTAGATGCATCTACTTAGGAAACATAGGCTACTAAGTCGGTGTAGTTAAATACGTCACAGGTTTGCAGTCGATAACCAAGGTGGCATTTGCAGGCTAGTCTTGATGTGTACAGGTTATTGCAAAGAAAGAAATCATCTAGTCAGTAAATCAGAAATTTATGTATTTTTATGTGGACAACGCCCCATGTTTTCCCTATTTGCCAAATAAAATTGATATTAGCATTCATAATTCCTAAAATAGGTTTTAATTTGTCGCCATTATATGATTTGTTAACACGTTATACTAACTTTTAATGGTAACATTAATAGATATTGTTGCATTGCATAATTTCTAATTAATCTTTGTTATAGTGAATATAAGATTAAATAGATATGTAATTTAATTAATTAATTTTTCCACATATACACATGTTGAGTATTAGACACGTCTGTTAACACAATAGTATTAAATTGTAAAGTTAAATTGTATTAACATTCTTTGATAAACTTTACGATTGTAACTTAACAACAAATGCCTGTTGTACTTGTAATTGTACTTGTAAAACAAATAGCTTACTGTAATATACAACGTTGAACTATAAAGGGAAAAACAGATGCCAGGAGTGTTGAACGAATGCCAAAGATTTTCCTCGACCACATTTTAAGGGAATACTAAAAAGAAAACATGGAATGTTCTACCTTATACTAAATAGGGATATTTCCTTATTAAATATCAGAGGCTTACAAAACGTTTGCCAGGATTAACATGTCACTGTAAAATTGAATTGAGGGAGTTTAATAATGTGCACGAGAACGAATGCACGTTACGTGACTAAATGTGATATATGTGAGAACTGTGTTTACAACCCACAGACTGGAGAAGGAGGGAAGGCTACAGTGACGTCCACGGTTTACTATGGTAATCCGCAACGTATAAGGAGGTGTACAGTTCGCTTCAAATGCGTTCATCTACTGAGGTATTTCCTACTGTGCAACACCAGCTGACATGCTGTGCAACACTTGTGCATAGGCTATACTGGAGTATTTGGGCTCGCCATTGGAATAAGAGGAATGCGCCGAAGAGAAGGAACGAAAACAAGACGACAACAAGTCTCATTAAACCAATTTTCATTCAAATCTTTTTTTGTCTACCACGATATTTTACTATAACCCAAAAGGTTATAAGGTGTGTAAGCCAAAAGGTGACGTTGCACGCCGGGAACGCATTGTACGTAAATACACATTTTGGAGTACCATTTTAATACGTTTTTAAGCAAGAATCCTTTTTCTTTGTTATGGTGTAAATGAGCTACACGACGTCCAAAGTGGCATTATTTAGATAATGGCTTTATAGTTTTAATGGCCAATTTATCCGTCTGTAATGGGTCTTTGGGGACCAAATTTTCTAGAAACCCGACTCATAGAATGCTAGACAAAAGCTGAGTAACATAATCCAAAATCAAATTCAGTGACGTAAGATTGTGAGGCCATTTTAATTTATACATTTTTTATACATTGATACGAAAGACCATCTATATCAGTGAGATTGTATTAATTGTTAATTACTTGACGGAACTACTTTCGTCTCAAGTCGAAAGTTCAGACTGACTTCAGCACTGTTTCACGGACAGCGCCACACTAACGGGTGGAAGGGGGCGCTGTAAATTTCAGGTTGCCTATTCTAAAACTAAACCTAACACAACTCAAAAAGGCTAGACTAGATTAGACTAGACTAGAATAGAATGGAATCCATTAAACGTGTCATTGCTAATTGAATAGTTAAACACAAAAATCCATATCTGTGCAACAGAACAGTGAAATAAAACTGCAAACAACAACAGATGACACGTGAACAATATATCAACGTAATGTTTTACACGGTCATAAATGGGCATAGCATGCAAAGGAAAATACATATTTAACACTGGACAATCTGTGGTCAACAGAATGAAAAAAAACACTCTGTTCGGTTAGACAAAAATCCTTCTCTGTACATTTTGAAGTCGTGAAGTGAAAGCATTTGAGTATGTTTTGAAAAGTGTCGAAATATTTTTGTAGTCGGACCCAGGTCTTCCTTATTGTTTTCGGCAGTACAATGGAACCATGCCGATATCACAGATGTCTGTAGTTATATGAGAATAATCACCCCTGTTGTCCCTGACATCGAATGACGTATTTTTTTCAGTTTTTACCTTGTTCAGTTAAAAGAGAGAATTAGTCAAACGACGGCGATTCTCCACCAAAATGGAAAACGAAGATATCTCTCGAATTTGACCCTGAAGTATTTACTTTACAGTACATACAGTACCTGGACACGTGATTCGGGTCACAGTAATTATTATGACAGCATACATTAACTGTGGCGTTGATTTGTTAAAAATTTAAAACCGTATTGCAAAAAATATTTCCCACAGCAATGTAACATTATTAAACAATTTGTAAAATGTCATTTTGTTCATATAACATGTTTTTAGTTTGGTACGGCATATTTCTCATATTGCTTGTAAATACTGAGGTGAGGTTACACTCTAAGCTAAATGTAATGACCAGTGAAACAAGCGCGCGCACACACACAGACACAACGACATGCACGGGAACAGCGCAGGCCAACATACAGGCGTATTCGCCTGGCACAAATTCAATAGTGGAATGACCCGATCTGCATTTATCTTCAGGATTTCGTTAATAGCGACACATATTTCGTTAATTGTTCATCTAAGCAAACGAAGTTTCTAAAAAACGGCAAAGACAGGAGTTTTGTTCTATATGATAGTGATATAAGTAGCTGCTGTTATGGCAGAGGTCACCTACTTTTCGATTCGAGATTAAACCAGTTTAGGTGCTATATCTAACTATATTTCACCGTTTGTGAGCATTTCTTTAAGAGAACACATTAATCTGCATTTGTACGTTTATTTAATTTACGTTTATCGAATTCTAACTTTATCACCTGGTGGAAATCCCAAAAAAATCGACTTTGGCTTATTTAAATGCAAGATTTTTAACTGCGACAATGCAAAACACAAGAAAATAAAAGGATAAATAACATTGAATCACAACAACGATTCATCGACCTGCCTGTACAGCAATGCACGTTTGGTTATGCTGAAGGAGCTCATATACAACGTTTATAATCAGTGTTGTACGTTTGATAAAGGTAAATGTGGACCACGTAAAAGTCACCAGCTTCTAGCCATGCAGTTTGCTTGTAGTTATACTTCAGTGATCAACTTTCATGAACGCATTAATGAAGGAATTTAATTAGCATTGGTCCACATCTGCCTAACTAATCTCTGCTGAGCGAGATGCCTTCGTTTCATTGTTCAAAGTCGTGCTGCAGGATACAACGTGCAATAGCCGCCAGACTAAAGACAATAGATTTAATCAATATTAACAGGAAGGCTAAAACTACTGAAAGAAATGTCTTGGTGCATTCTGTTAATTTGATGCATTAAAATAGCACATTATTAAAATCCAACGTGTTATTCATAAAGTCGTGCAATATATCTGTGAGGGGTCTTCTGTTTCATTCAACCCCATTTTGTAGTCAAACGAATTTCCAGGTCATTTGCATATGCAAATCAGGGTTAATTGCAAACCCTGTCAGGCTGTGCGTGGGAGACTTCAGAACGCCATTTTTGTTTGTCATTTAGGCTAGGCGTAGGGATTTGTCATTGAGAAAATCGCTCTTAGGATTTCCAAAAACCCAAAACGATGGCATTCTACAGCAAAACGCTTTCATTTTTAAATTATTCGTTCATAAATCGGGAGATAAATTGAACTGCATCAATAGTAATATCAGTAAATGCTTGACTGAGAGGACCATAATCTCCCTAGGGAAACAGAATCTTAGAAAAAGTGTTGTTGACGGTACTGGCACGCTAAGAGAACCCTCACAGAACTTGTACAGGTGGAAACAGCCTAATGTGTAAAACACCGAGAACGTGTGCCATATGTACGCCAACAGAAGCCTATAGTACGTGTGTTCAGATAATAGCCAGGCCTATATTGAATGTAGATGGTCTTTCCACAGGTAGTCACACACAGACAGGTGCACGTAAAATCTTTCACATATCTCTGTGCAGTCCACGTGTGTGGTTACACCTGTTACCTCCACTCTAATCCCCGCCAAATAAACCACACTGTATATCAGTCTAATAATGCATAAAGTGATCATGTATCTTTTGCATAATATATATATATATGATTTTAATATACACGGTATTAATTGAAATTGCACGGATACTGTGTGTTATAGCGCTGCATTTAAAGTACAAAAAACAGGCACCTGATGGCATGTTGATAAAAATTATAAAATTGATCGCCTGAACAACATGTAAATATTACGAGGTACGTGATTACAAGAGTGTAGATGTATTTCTTTATGATTTTATTAATTGATTTATGCTTTACTTATTTTATCTTCAAGAAAACAATAAGGCCGTTTTACATACACTAGCGCGGTTACTGACTTCCTGTGTGCTCGAGAGCAACCCATTTTAGGAGATACAAAGAAGACACTTATTAAAGTACCTTTATAGGCTACTATGAGTGCGTCCCCTTTGTTCCTGAGCTCACGTTTTTACTGTGAGGCGAAATCTGAAAAGACCAGAATAGACCAGCCTTTGCAATACAATCCGTGTCATGTGTTTCACAGCACATAAGAGCCTTAGCTACATTAACACACGTTCATCACTGAAAATCGTGGTGCTGAGTTGGTCAAAAACCTCTTTAGAAACACGAGTTCTTATTACAAGTAAATCTCAAAGGCCTGACTTCTTGAGCACACGCTATACCGCCTATATAATCACACAAGTCAATTCGGCGTCTCGGGCATTCAGAGGCCATATTAGTACGTTAGTACAGAAATTATCTGGTCGATTTTAAGGGCCATTTCAGTCGGTTTATATAATGTTTTGGTTTGTGAGGGCACTTTCATTTTTAAATTGGATTTCGCAAGTATAGACAAACCTGTACACACACACACACGAACAACATTATTGACGTATTTTTTTAGATAATAAGAAATTATCTTATTTAAAACCATTTCATAATTTCACTGGCTACGTTTAAGAGATTAAACAACAGAACGAAGTTTTGGAAGTTCAGCGTCTTTTGTCCCTGAGATTTACTAGCGCGGGGCTTTCTGTTACTGGAAAAAACGAGGTCTAAGTAACAGCATAAATGGGTTTTATTTTTAAGAGTGTATAGCGATGATACCGTGTATCCCTTGGGAAATGTTGAGATGCGCTAAAGCAATGGACTAGCAGAAACATGTTGTTGCTCGATAATTAACAATGACCCTGGGACGTGCCATTACTGAACACTCTCTGTCTGATTCTCACAGCATCTTTGGCGGACGCGATGCCTTGGCGCATTATTTCCAATTCATTACTTCGCGACGGGTTGGCTTTCACGAAGGGCTCGAGGCCTGCATGCCCCCGATGCCTTTGGGAGTTTTCGCGTGCTATCGAGACCTGAAGAAAAGACAACAACCGATGCAAATCAATGGATTTTGTGTTGCGAGTTTACGAAAGACGTGTAAGTTTTAGGAAACAGAACAGAGACAAACCAAGACCCACACGGTTTCTGACAGAGTTGTCTATTTGGCTGTCGCGCCTCCTATTGAACCAGTAATTTATTCAAAGGAGATTTTTATCCCCAGCGATCTAATTCTTATGATAATCGACCGACCGAGACCCTTTTCTGTCGCCTTGTCTGGGGTCTTCTCTCGGTCCTGACGGTTAGAGCTGATTTGCACGGTTTCACGCTGGCGATTCAGTGGTCACATTCCTAGACACTTACAGAGAAAGAGGCAAAGACAAAAGGTTGCTGGGAGCCAGTGCACTTGAGTTTATACTGTGGGTTACAGTTATAAGAGTCTGTAAGTCAACCTGTTCTTGTTGCTCGGACAAAAGACACTATTTCACAATGCACAGACTAAAAAGGCCTTCTGGAGAGTCAATGCATGTCAATGCGCGCCTTTACGCAACAGGACTGCTATTTATGAAACATTAATAAATATTATGAAGCTATTAAACGTCAGCCATAATTTTTGGCGCTCTCTTTATGGGATTTATTTTTCTGATTTTTCGATGCGTCTAAAGACAAATCCAGTGCAAGAACACAGACATGACATTGTCTATTAAAATCTGTGATTTGAAATAAACGCTGCTCTGTAAATTTAAGCAAGATTGTAATGCTAATTCAAGAGGGTGGGGACGAAATGTAACTGCTACGTGTCATAAGGGGAGGGCCTAAACGATGCTATATGTTTTTGGCTTGCAGGTTGAGGCCCACAAGCGTCTCATACGCGGAATGATAGGAGGGGGCAAAACGAGCAGCTCATTTCACTCTCCGTAGGGGAGGAGATGGGGCATCTCAATGGGAAATATGGGTGAAAAGACTGCGTGCAGCCCGATACGGAGGCGCTGAATGGATGGGACCAGTGCAACGTCACGCGGAGCCGCAGCCATGAAGCGGAGGACCGAAGCGCGAGACAATATTCTGGAGCGCACGCAGCTCGCGCGCACATATTTATCCTTGCAAGTCGTCCTACACATCATCGATGCTCGTGGATGAGAGTGAGTGTAAGCTAACAATTAACTATGCATTATAGATTACTATCAGAATACAACTGCTGGTGTGCTGTCGTTGTGATTTTAGTGATGGATGAACGGAAATAGTCCCAAAACAGGTCGCATTGTAGCGGTCCTTGTAGATTTTGGCTTTCGAGAGATTGCTGTTAGAGGTGGTCAGGGCGCACGAGTCGTGTGCATCCTTTAAAGACTCAAATAAAGAGCCATACTTCATACTACAAGGGTCATACAATCGTACTGTATTTTTAAGCGTTATTTTTCACCAACGAAGCGTGTTGACCGTTTATATGTTAGCTTTAAGTTACAAGGTTTCTCTCACACTCATAGGTCTGAAGTAATATCACTTATTAGACTAGAGATTTCTAGTCTAATTTGTCTGTTTTGAAAATTGGGGGCGATTTACAAATCAAGGATTGTAACGCAGAAGAGGAGAAATTCGCCTTTGTTTTATGACCTTTATGACTTAATTTGTAAGCGATAGCACCAGATGGATTTTTACACTTGAGAATTAGGAGTTACACCAACGTGCTTTGTTTTGAGTTAAATCCTTTTAAAAACGTAGGTTTCCGCAATACAAATGCAGTGCGACAAAGCTCATCGTTTAATTTCCGACATGCATCTGACATCTCTTTTTCAGCCACAGAGAAAACGTGACTAAATTAAATTTTCAAATTCAAATTCTGGCCATTCAAATGGAAAGCCACAAATAAATATATTTTTGTAGAGAAATATATATGTACATATACACGAATTATTTCAAAACCCTTGACACGTACGGTTGTAATTTGTATTGTATAATGTTTATGAGATGGAGGCCTGTGCGCATGACGTGTCCAAACCGTATGGCCGGCGTTCGGATTTATCACAAGGCCGAATATCTGCTTTCCACGTGCCTCGTACACGCGCGTTTCCTTCTGCTTGCCAGTGCGTGCGAAAGCCTGCCACTCTGTGCAGAGCGATATCAGTTGTACACTGAACCATCTTTTAATCTAAGAAAATATTATTTTATAGGTTTAGAAAATATAACAGACATGTACGTATGTATGTAACCTCCATCCATGCCCACAACATTACTTTAAATTACTTCCCAGTTACATTACGCAAGAATTAAACAACGGATGAACAAAGCCTGTACAAATCTGTTGTCGTCTATGTGTTGAATATAACTGTGAATTAGCACAGTTATATGAATAAGCAGTGGTGTGAAGTGAAGTGGAGACCAACAGTGTATTTTGTGATATAAAAGTAATGTAAAATTATTTGTTTTAAAATGACCAACAGAGACGTTAAGGTGTGGTCTATCTCACTTATATTATTTTCCCTGTTGCTCTGTCCATTTGTTTCTACAACACAATGGAACCATATAACATCAAAACATCTTTAAAAAGCGAGTCTGTAAAGAGTGTCATATTTACAGCCTTGAATCCTTCATCTGAAACGTCAGCGTTTGTATTTGTCTTAGTCAAACATTACAATTTCTTTTTATGTTTTCTTCTCTTTGCCCCCATTTTCTCCATACAGGACGTCTGTTAGAGAGAGGAAACGAGAGATTTTAAGGGGACACGTTACACAGGTACGAATGTTGAAATATTTTCATTTAATAATTTCACTATTTAAGATAATGTATATGCAGAGAGCCGTTATTTAGCTAAACAGTTTGCAACGCTATGCACAAATACACGCGCACACACACAGCAAGAATAGCCGATGCATCCCATTCATTTATATAACGAAGAACAAATAATGAGAGACGATCCACTTATAATGAAACTCCTAGAAGAATAGACCTGTACAGATTTCGTGTTTTCACACAACACGAATTGGTCTAAATGATTTCCGTTTCTTATCGGTCTATTTATTAATTTTTACATCGAGATGTACATGTGAACACAGTGAACCACTGCATCCCATGTAAGCACATAGCCCACGCCTTTATTTCATATTTTGTAAAACGTTTATTTAAAGATCTGCGTTATGTAAATAAGTTAACTAAACGTTTTACAACGACTGATTGAACTCTGGCTGGCAGTTCATATTTCACCGCAACTGTTCATATAATTTTACTCGCCATACCGCACCATAAAAACTTACATTTACTTAATGAAGAAAGCTGAAATAACCGTCGTTAAACAATCGATAAAACATTTATTGCATTTTCCATATAGCATTTATAGGCCTTTTTACACCACGACTTCAGATAGTCACGTAATTACTTTATAATGAGTCAAACACGTCTATCAAAAGACGCAACAGATCATAGAAATACGCAAATGTATATATGGTCCAAGATTCTGTTTACGTTCATTACAGTGAATATTAACTTCGTACGAAATACGAGAGTAATATTTAGTTAATTTGGCATTGTATCTTTGAATAAAAACCTTTGGCCAATCATTTGTGTTTACTCGAATAATAAATAATTTAGAAATGTTAATAATAAGGCCTGTATTTTGCCTTTGATCTAGCAAAGGCAAAATACTAACATTACAAAAACTGAATACAGGCTACAGAATAAATAATATCTTATCTCCTCTCTTATGTAGAATTGCTTGATTTCTAAACTGACACGCATGTGTCAATTTGCTTATCTTACCACAGTAAATAATAATAATAATACATTGCAATGAGAAATCGTTGCATTTAGATATAATTTAATTCACATATATTTTAAGTGCATGATCCAAAATGAGCTTCCATTAGGTTATAATTTTAGTTATGTATTCTTTTTAATAATATTGAAAATGTACAAATGGGCTCAGAACATGTGTGTGTGTGCGCGCACACGTGTGTTGTGGGGCTGTGTGTACCTCTAAATAATGTGAGCCTGTTTTTACTGACCGTTCATTTACAGTTCTTATTAACAGTCACAAAGGCTAGTTTGCTAACCACTTACAGTGAGAGTGAGGAAATGTTGTCCGGTTAACAACGTGTGGGTGCTGTTAGTAAAATAATTAGATGAGGAGCCGTGTGTAGAGTAAATAAAAGTGTTTGAACTCGCCCCTGTGTCGCCATTTTCACCAGCTTGAAAGGCTGTAATAAGTGATGACACTCTCTCTTCCCTCTCTCTCTCTTTCTTCTCTTTGATTTCAACACCTCTGAGTGTATGGGGAGGGGCTCCTCACACACAAAGGCTTTTAATTGGACCAGCTCCTCTTTTATTTGCATAAAACCAGACTGGCTGAGAGTCGTGGGAAAGAGATTGGGAGAGGAAGAGAGGGGTTGAGAGCGAGAGACCTCATGATTTTACCACTTAGGGCTGAAAGACAGGCTTTAGAAACACAAACAACAGAGAACTGAAGGTAAATTTGTGGAACGCTAAAACAGCGAATGTTTTTTTTACCGTTTTCTGTCAGCCCAGTCAGGGTCTCTTGTCATTAAAAAATGAATCCCAGCCTTTGCGGGACGTATCTGAAAGCATCTCTCACCCAGCGAGAACGATCAGACCGCAATGTGAGACAAGACACACCAAGCAGTGAATGAACCCCTTGCATCTCCAAAACCAGATTAGACCGGTTCATCTGCATACACAGATTGATGAAGTCATTCTTAAGTCCATACTTAAATCGAATTGTGGGCACAACCAGTCAGAGTTTAAAATAAGCTACACATACTTGAAAAACTAGTGTGTGCTATATATCAGTTCTACAACCGACACTACAGTATTAAGTGTAGGATGTGCATCAGTTTTGTAGCTTAATAATCCTCTTCTTTAAAAGCTTCTTTCTTTAAAAATCGCTATTGTTGTTTTCTCTTTCCTGTGCCGCATATTCCAGCCAGACATCGCAGACCTAGTGCAGTCATAATCATTAATAAACGACCTGCCTTATATACATCAGCTTTAATTAATGCCTGTGTTGAACTAAATACAGTTGACTTCAATCCAGTCTTAATTAAGAAGTTAATAACGGATCTTTTTTTAAGGTCCTGGTTCAACTCTGGTTGGGCTCTTTTCGTCAAATGATGGAAGAGGAGGACGGGTGGCCGGAGGGGTTGGCTGTTATCTTTGGTTATCTAGCTGTATGAGTGATACACATTCTTCATAAAGCTAGATAACCGAAAGTAACAAGAATCCCATTACACACCTGAAAGGCATCACCCCCCCCACGATCTGTACACCCCCCCTTATTTTTTCACCCCCCCTCCCTCTCTCTCACTCCCTCAATCTTTGCATCTACTTGTAAGAGCAAGACACAAAATGGCTTCCATCAGTGCTGACAGTGAAGGTAAGCCACATTTTTTTACTGTGTTCCTTTGTTCGATAAACACGCTGTGATTGTAGCCCTGGTGGAAAGCATAATGTCCTCTTAAAGCACAATTTGCCTAATTCTCCTTATATTGCATGTAAAAATAGCATTTCCTGTGTGGGATATGGCTAATGTGATTGTAAAGGGTGTTTTAGTCAACTGAAGAAGAACACAAAAAGTATAAAAGGGCCATTCATAGCCTGCTAATATTTCTAATATTTAAGAAGCCTGCTACAGAGTCATATATTATGTGTGTGTGTGTATATATATATATATATATATATATATATGTATATATACACAGCTAAGTGGGATATTTGATTGATGGCCACTCACAACTCAAAGGAAAAAAAACTAAGAGGACAAGGAAAAATAAACTTTTATGTCACCAGGCAACAACTTTCATTACAAATAATGCATAGAGTGAGAATTATACTGAACAAATATAAGCAGCAGCATGACTGACCGAATGAACTGTAGGTTATGTAGAATAAGGACACACAGCCTTGCATATTCAATTCTTTCCTGTCTGCAGGAAGTATGTTGAGAAAACAGGACGCTTTCCATTTTCGAATTATGTGCATTTTTATGTGCATGTTTGAGAACATATTGTGCAATGGTATGTTGGTCAAACACGGTCCTGTTTAATCTGTAAACTGCTAGTCTCAGAGCTTAGTGCAGCAGACTGAAGCTTAACACAGGGCCACCTGATCATCACCCGGGTGCCTTTGCTAACACCCAAAACCCAAGTCAGAGAATCTATCCAGCTAACAATTTTAGGTTGTAATAATGTTTCCCTAATGTTTTCAATAAGTAACAAAAACGTTACAAATGTTATTATGAAAGTTCTAGAACTTTCAAAATTTCCAGTTTTTAGATGTTGTATTAATGTCATTGCTGGGTTATAAGAACATTATTCAAACATTTTTTCAATTCCATAACATTTTTAAAACAAAAAACAATCTGCAAGCGTTACTGCAAATACATTTTTGATACATTTGAGGAAAATTCAAAGAACGTTAGCCAACGTTCAGAGAATAGATGGGTAGTGTTTGCTGTAGTACTAGTTTCCAGCAAGCACACAAAAAAGCTCATTCATTCCTTACCTTTGTTTAACGAGGTTGGTGAGTTGAGACCTTTGTCTTCTCACAACCAAGCAGCATCATTTGATGCATCTAATGCATTTGAATAATTATTGGGCTGAAGCTTTCCCACGCAAATCTGGCTGCTGGTCTAAGCTTCGGATGCATTCGAACCTTGAGCCAGTACTGGGAAACAAATGCTGATTGTCTGAACTTGTATTTGTTAGGTTTCTGCTGAGAGGTACTTGATTGGATGTGACAGCTGGCTGAGTTATAAATGGGCTCAGATGGAGCCAGCGCTGGGACTGATGCTTCTAGGTGGAAAAGCTTGTTGTGATGGTCCTGAATACAGATCTGTTCCTCACTGTGGGTTCAGTGCTTAGAGCAGCTGAACATGAACTGTTACTGACAAAAGCTATTAGCAAGCCTGTACCACAATCCCTTCACCATTAAGATTGTGATCAGGGGCTGGACATCAGCCAATCAGATCATTGCACCTTTGGGCATGTTAAGAAGTAATTTATATGATCTCTTCCGGAGTGAACAGATCACAGAGGCTTTAAAGCTCCTCTCCTCAACAGCACTATTAAACTTAGTTTTCTGATTAGGACAGAGTTGAGGAGCATTATCTCTTATTTGATGTTGTAAATGGAAGAGAATCACAGATGTAAGAAGTTCTTCACTACATTGAACCGTGTTCTTCACTACATTAAGCGAAACAATCATCCGCTAATCGCATTTAATTTGAATGTTAATGGTCTTAAAGTGAAAATGTTTGTGGTTTAAAGATAAACACTTCATTTGTGCGGTGAGGTGCTGCTGTTACTGTAGTGGGCACAGACAGGGCTGCTGCATTGCAGGTGCAGGGACCTTGTCAATGAGCGCAGATAAACAAGACCCAGCTAACAATTTTTTTATATTGCGAGAACATTTCCCTAATCTTTCCATTCGTTACAAAAACGTAAAAATGTTTAAAATGTTATTTTGAAAGTTCTAGGAATGCTCAAAACATCCAGCGTTTCATTAAAGTTTTTGCTTGGTTATAAGAGAGATATTCAAATCTTTTTTAAACACGAACGTTTTAAAACATTCCACTGACTACTTAAGAATAGTGTTTTTTAAATTCATCTTTTATATGTAATATAATCACTAAATTTGAGCTGCTTTTACTGGGTTTTTGCTGCATTTCCAAAACTATGCTAAAGATTGGCAAAATGTAGTTACCATTATAAACAGACTGACCTGAGCCATCATTTATATAATGTACCTTTATGTAGTAAATCGTAAAAAACAGGTCAAATATTATCATCATTTTCTCAGCTACAGTAGATTTGGCATTCGCACCAGCCCATCATTATCTGTCTCTCACTATCCCTTACACCTACTGAGCCGTGTTTGCCCTTGCTGGGACAGAAGCATATGTTGTCTGAACCTTCTGGCCTGGTTACAGCATACAGTTGGCTAACAAGGTTCAGTTACAAAATGTTTGTAAAACTCTTCTACCATCTAAGTGTTTATATAGCTTGACTATAGCATGGTGCTTCCAATGCCAAGGTCATGGGTTCAGCCCCATGGAGCACATATACAGATACTTGAATAGTTAGCATACTGTATTTTGGCTGATTAGCATAAAGGTTGCAGGTAGCGTTCGGGTTGCATTCAGGCTAACAAATTTAGGTTGTGAGAACGTTTCCTTAATGTTTCCTAAAAGAAACAAAATTGCTACAATTTGTGAATGTTCTAGAACGTTTAAAACATCTTTGGTTTTTTAAGGTTGTATTAACGCTTTGGCTTGGTTTTAAGAATGTTCTTAGAATGTTCCCTGTTAGCTGGGTTGGACATGTCAGGGCTTCAGTTTGGAAAGAAAGGCAAAAATGGCAAGTTGTCGCCCTTATCGAGTAGATCCACGCTCAAAGTGTCAGCTGTAAGAACGGGCATGGGGGACCTTATCTTAACCACCATCCTCCCCTCTCCCGTTGACTGTACTGTCAATAGAGCCAGTCCACTTGTCACAGAGACAATGGATTCCTTTACCAACCTTTTGACAGCCCTCCAGTCACATCAGCCGGGCTGCTTTTGGTGAACAGCGCTCTGATTCCTGCCCCCGGCTACGCTTCTCTTTCTTTGGACGGAACTCACCAACCGAGCCCCAAAATGGCTGCACTGTTGGAGAGGAAACTGAGGAATAGACGCTGGTTTCTTTGACCCCCTCCTGCCCGAACGTCGTACCAAAGAACTGTGAGTTCCCTTTAGGCTGTTAGAAAAGTCAATGGGCCCACACACACAAAGGGATTAAACACTCAGCAGTAACAGGTGTAGCCAAGCGCTGGCCTGGCCACATGAAAGGCTGATTCATCACACAGGCTTTAAGGCGACAAGGAGGCCACACCATAAACGTTTAGACATGTGAGCGCAATGAATAGGCGGCTGAAAAATGGGCTTGTGTTTATTGTGGCTGAAGGTAGATGAATATAAACATGACATTGTGTTGAATTCGTGTAAAGGACTGTTTGATGTAGTCAATGAAGAAATGTAGAAATGTCATTTCAATTGTTTAAGCGTTGTATTTAAAGCTACGCCCAGATTAATATAGATAAATTATTGCCCTCCGTCCACAGAGAGGTGGCGTTTTTGCCCTTTTTGAAACTGCCCTTCCAAGTGTATACGTTCAAAAATGCCATGTCCGTTTTTTAAAGTCCGTTTTTGTTTTTTGAAAATTTTAGCTGCCTTCAAATGTTTCGTATCAAGCAAATTACGAGGGGCAGTTAAAGAAAACAAACATTCAGATGTTGTAAAATCATACATCTGCCTGTTTGTCCAATTTTTAATGGGCCATTTTGTGGAAAGCTTGGCACGCTAAACCAGCATTCACTCCAATGAAATGACTTTCTTTTTTCACTGAAGCATCATCTGGATGGCTTTTCACATGCTGGCCAGTGTCTGCCACATTGTTCCGCTCTCTCTTCAACACACCTACATGTCCAATGAAAGCACACAGTCCTATTGTTACCTCAGCTGTTAATGTCAGAGGCCCTTCAGTGGCTCCTATTTGCTGTATTTGCATAAGGCATTTTTCCAGCAAGCGTTTGGAGTGGTCTTGAGAGGGGTCCACTTTATTCAGCCACAGCAAAAAAATGTCAAGTGCCAATTAGGGAAGGTTTGCTGCCTTTCAGCAGATCCCCACCCCTCCAATCCCACTCTTTACTTCACCCCAGCAAACTCTCTCACACTTCGGCTCTCTCTCGCCCAGAAACCCTGTCAATGGCACCTTAAAACAAAGACCACCTCGCCGGGCTACCTCAGCGGAGGAAACATCCCTCAGGAAAGGTTGGCCTGTCACACCGCGTTGTTTTCCTGTGTGGGATCGTCCACCAGAAAATAATGTATCTCCCCCTGTGAGCTTCTGAGATGTTTAGCAAGGTTTCATAGTCTGTCCTTCAGCTGTGCTGCAGATCTGCCTCAAGATGAACCCATCAGATCGCGTTAGTCTGTGGTGTCCCAGCTAACGGGGAATGTTCTCAGAACGTTGGCTAACACCCTTAAAGTTCTTAAAAAAAAAAAAGTTTTTAAAAGTTGTTTCAAAAATGATCTTTAACCTTATATATCAAAAACATTACTCTTAAGAAGTTTGTGGAACTTTTTAAAAACATTACAGAATAAGAAAATGTTTGAATGAAAAGTGTTTCTGTTTTCTAGAACATACTCTAGAACAACATACTCTAGAATTCTAGAACGACTTTGTTGTATAGCACTATTATTCTTTATTACACTTCCAGAGCTCCTTCAGTGGACAGAACATGTCAGTGGCAATAGCGATTGTTAGGCTATGTATTTGTATTTGTTTTCCGTGTTTGTGTTTTTGTTGATGTAGAATTCTATTTTAGAATAGAATTCTGCTAGCACACTAAAGAAAGAATTAGTTCTTAAACGGCCAGGGAAGCCTTTTTTGTGTTCTCCGGGACACTGCTGTTCCTCCACACAACGTTCTGTTTGTCTCCCTCCTGCCACCAAAAGGATTTATTCTTTCACTGTTTGTCTCTTTCATTCAATATCTCAGCGAAGATTTTTTCCCAGCCTTGATTCTCAGATGGTTGAGTCTGATTTGCATGCATTTGCATAATGAAAGTCATTTGCATGCTCAGGGCAGACTTTACCATGAGAACAGACATGAAAAGGTGCATGCGCATGTGCATCCACGTGCATGCGCACGAATGCCCGATTGTGCTCATGCTGTCACATGCTGATGTAGCTGCAAACTTCATTCATGCCTTATACCCTTTATCTTTTTATTGTCGCTCTCAAACAGACCAACAATCCTGTTCTCCATGATGCCAGGGAAAGGACAGAAGGGCAGGTCGTATGCGTGGCTGTGTTCCCACCCCGAGTCCTGCTGGCGTTGCATCTCCCCTCCCCTTTGCCGCCTGCCCCCTTCCTCCCATCACGAGATGCAGTTCGCACAAAGCCACCATCTTAGAGCACGCGGGCATTAAATGGAAGTGAAAAATAAGCAGGTATGACCTACCATCACTCTTCCGTGCTTCACACCCTCCTTTTGCTCTCTTATTCCTTTTACACGTAGCGTCCCCTGCTCCCCCTGCTCTAAGGCGCTGTTTATTGCAGCAGATGCATTTGTTAATTGTAAATATCACACGTTCTGGTTGTGATGGCCGCTGAAGGGGGCTGGGAGATGTTTTGTACTCACTCGCATTAAATCATTCTCTGGCACAATGGCCGCGGCAGAACCGCATCTGCGGGCATCGGCGTTGAATAGATCACCATCGGGGATTCCGCTGGCCGCCGCAGCACCATGCCAGCCACCGAGATGGCACGCTGCCATTACTGAGAGGAGCAGCAAGACCTTTCTCCTTATTTTTCCCACGAGAGATGAATCTGCAAAATGGATTTGTACTGGAAGAAGACTCTATATAACCACAGATACCTTTAGCATTAGCAAGCGTGATAGAGGGTCTCTGTAAGGACGCGCGCTTTTGTAGCCGCAGCCCAAACAAGTCCAGCATTGTTCTCTGTGGTGTGCCGTTATTGAGGCCAGGAAGCTATAAGTTTGAAAACCGCTTAACCAAAACACCAATTAGAGCGGCTGTGCCTGATTAAGTGAGCAAAGTAAACAATACAGCCCATTGTCCCGCAACCTCTCAGAGAACTGCCTTTGTTCAGGTCCCATCACCAAAAGTCCAGCAGATACAGTGAAGGACTGGTGTTGCTCAAGGCTCAGTCTCAGCTCAGAAAGAGAGGAGAGTTGTAGAGCACATAAAGGGGATTTCAGACCTAGATTACTACATACTGAAGAACATACACTAAAGAATTAGACTGTCAGATGTATATATTTTTTAGGTTT
>JAZGTJ010008766.1:0-20474 GCA_036877575.1 Botia almorhae | reverse complement strand
GATTTCTGATTGGCTGCCTGTCAAGAACTCTTCCGTGTACTGTGAATGTGTGTGTATGTCTCTGATTCAAATAGAATGTATTCAGAACCCCTCAGAACTTAGAATCAGACCAGCAGCCTCACATTTAGTGCTGTACCAATGCAATGGTGGAACACAAGATTTAAGCCAGACGGCCCTGGACATTTTCCATACAATGACAGTAGACAGTGACTAATGTTTGTGAATCTCACAGTATGACTGTGGGATATTTAAAAGTTTTATGGAGCGCTCATGCACTCAGAACATTCTGCAGTGTTTCACATTTTATGTTTCAATCTGAAGAATGTTATGAATGACAGATTTAGAGAGACACAACGAGGATGGGTAAATGACCACAGGAGTTTTATTTTTCACGAACTTAAAATGTCCATCTGCCGGAGTCTACAGGAGTGTGTGAGGAAGCTAGTTAGTGTCTTTGGACATGTTTCCAGAGGTTAAACTGTGTGTGCTGCTAGTTTTCAGCACTTTTACTTTTTAAATCTTTCCTTTTGTTTTCCAGCATGACTGGAACATTTTCTGTCTCTGTAGCTCCGTTCTGTGTCTGCTGTTGAGTTTTGGTGTGGTTTGTATGTATTGTGTGAGAGTGACTCAGTGTTTGGCTCCTTGTTTGTGTATCATTGCTTCAAGTTGGTTCCACCCATAGTGCAGCTGTGTGTGTGTGTGTGTGTGTGATGGTCACTTGTTTGTACAATCGCATCAGATTTTTACATTTTCTGACAGTGGTATTTTTGTTATTCTCCTCTGCAAAACCCATCCGCCACAATGGTATGACGCTGTGTTGAGTGGTTGCTAAGGCACTGCCGATCGGTTACTATGGTGTTCTGTGTGAGCGTATGTAGCTGGAACACACAGTTGCTAATAGCATAGCATTCGGTCTGGAATGTTTTCCAGTGTAAGTTTGTGTCTCTGAATGCTGCTGCTGTGATTGGTCTGTTCATCTCTCATGAACCTTTCCTTTGAGATAGCCTGTCCGTGTTGGTCCGTGCTAGTCTCAACAGCACACACTGCCAGTGTTCCTCTGAATGCTAGAGATCTCGGTACCCTTCAACCTCTCCACCAGCAGACATTGTGACACACTCGACATCCTGGATCGTGGCCTGTGCGCTTTCTGCAGAACAAATCTGTCTGCCAAACACAACAGTCAACCTATCACTAACCTGTGTATATAGAACAAACATTATGGTTTATGTGCCCAGTGGATATTTAAAGCGTTCAATGTAGAGGTCTGTTGTCACTTTGGAGTTCATATGAATGTATTTAAAGGCATACCATCATAATTGACCCCAGTTTCTGGTTGCTGTTGTGCTTAATTCGTCAGAAAGAAAAGATTATATGTCATTCAATTTCTGTTTCCTTTTCTTTTCAGGAATTGATTTTAAGATCAAAACAGTTGAATTGCAAGGAAAGAAGATAAAGCTACAGATATGGTGAGTGCACGCGTGTGTGTGTTTGTGTTATGTTTTTGAGAACTGTATTTTTGCATTTGTGTACATTTGCAGGATACAGATTTAACACTTGGCAGATATTTGATAGATATTGTTTAATGTCCCATCTGGATGGGATAGTTGATGAACTATCTGTTTGTTTTTTTAAGAATTTTTTTAATCGCTCCGTGTGCGTGTGTGTGTGCGCGCGTTTCTGTTTGTGTGTTTCTGTGAGAGTTTGATTTGAAGGTTCTGATCGTTTGTAAACCATAAAGAAATGCAGTAACAATCATATTGATTGATTGTTGACGTGTTTGCGCAGGGATACAGCGGGTCAGGAACGGTTTCACACCATCACTACCTCTTACTACAGAGGGGCCATGGGCATCATGCTTGTATATGACATCACCAACGCCAAAAGCTTCGAAAACATCAGCAAATGGCTCCGAAACATTGACGAGGTCAGGCTCAACCCGCAACGTTACTCTGACCTTCTGACAACATCAAAAATACAGCCAATGAGGACGTTTTTTGTGTGTGTGCTAAATGGAAAATGTCACAACCACTGATACAGAGTGAATTAGGAGCCTTTAAAATGTCAGTCCCTTAGTAACACAACAACAGTTACAGAAATAAATACCGCATTATTTCAGCTATGGCTGAGCGGCGAAATCGCTAATGTTATGACTTTCAGTACGATGATTCAGACAGAAGTGACCAGCAGTCAGCAATTTCATTCGATTTCATGATAAATGAAACTCGTCGAGGGCTGTGGTTGTATCTCATGAGCAGGAATTCAAACAAGTCTGAAAAGGTTTAGCATTGCGTCTTTAGCTACTTCTGTTAGTTCTGTGCTGTTAGCAACACCAAACTAAATTTCAAGATAATGCTATTAAACCGGTTCTTTGTTTACTTCCCTGCCATTGGTTAGGCTAACAAATAATCTTAGTCTCAAATCAAGCCATTGGTTGAAGCATGTTAGGAGTTGTAGTTTATCATCCAGAAACCCGCACAGTCTTCAGCTAAGATTTGGACTTGGTTACTGCCATAAAAAATGACATGAGGATGGGTGTGTGTTTATTGCAGCATGCTAATGAGGATGTCGAGAGAATGCTGCTAGGCAACAAGTGTGACATGGAGGACAAACGTGTCGTACCAAAAGCCAAGGGTGAACAGGTGAGGTGCAGGTTATAGTGATTAGTTTACTAGTCTAACAAGTGTGGACTAATAACACAATACGTGTATGTAATCCATTGGTCTGTAGTTTGTCTGTTTATCGGTCAAATAATCTGTCAGTCGCAGTTAATTTTACAGCACGTCAGTAAGAAGTAGATTTTGAAAATCTGTAATTTTGCATTTCCCTTATTCGCGCTCCTGCATAAACTGTTTTATTGAACATTCGCAGATTGCAAAAGAACACGGGATTCGCTTCTTTGAAACGAGTGCAAAGGCCAACATCAACATCGAGAAGGCGTTCCTCACATTAGCGGAAGACATTCTCAGAAAGGTGAGTTCTGAAATAAAACACTCACCATCAGTGACATTGCTTGTGAAATATCATGCTATATAAAGTGTGTTCATTTTACATGTTCATATGATAGACAGAAAGTAGTTGTTTGTTGTGTTTTGCTAGTTCTTTATTAGACCTACATGTTGCTTTCTAATAATTTGTATTATATTTTCCTGCAGACGCCTGTAAAAGAGCCAACCAGTGAAAATGTTGACATCAGCACTGGGGGCGGAGTCACAGGCTGGAAGACCAAGTGTTGCAGCTGAACACACACACACACACACACACCACAGTGTTTTCTTCTGTCTCCTCCTCTCTCTTCCTCACCCCTCACTTTCTCTCATCCACTCATCCCTCATTTCTAACACTCTTTCGTTCTGTCCCTCTCACGGGATTCTCTGTAAAACATCTCTAACGTTTCTCGCGCTCACGACGGCTTGCTGACATCAGTTTTATTTCTGTAAAAAACACGTCAAGAGAAAATGTTTCGCGTTTCTTCTTATTTTAAAGTTTACCGAAAGAAAGAAATGAATTCAAACAAACGGAAGCACATTCACCACTACATGAGACCCGACAGCAGCCCTGGAGACGCAGAGGAGCGGCTGCTGCGTTCACTATGACTTAATAGACAATGACTCTCTTGTCCAGTGTTGTGTTAGTGTGAGATCTTAAGTTGCTGGGGTTATTTGTTTTTTGTTTTCTTTCGTCTGGTGCCTTAATGTAGAGCGTAAGAGCTTGTCCCCCAAACACACCCATTTAAACATCACCCATCTGAAACACACACACACACAGGCCCCATCATCTCTTTCTGGTCCCCGCTCACTTTACCCCACACACACTTGAGGGGAACCATCCAGATTCATACTGTCTGCTCAGTAAAGAGTGGCATTACACTTCTGTTTTTCTTTCTTTTTCAGAATGATTTGTTTTATGACTCCTCAGTGTTTTGGTTTTGTTTACCTTCACTTAGTTACTCATTCTCTCCTGCATGCTGTTTTTTTGGGGGTTTTGGGGTCTTTTGTAAGTTTTGCCATGTTTGTAATTCACAGGAAGTATCTCTTCTAGTCAAGATACGCGTCAGGGAGGGGAGCGCTCTCTTTGAAAATTCAAACATTTTTGCAGATCCATTAAAAATAAGCTTGTTTAAGTTACATGTTCGCCCTGTTTATTGAGGGAGGGAGGTTTTGTTGCCATACTGTGTGTTTTACAGTTCATCTGTGTGCACTGCATGAAGTGCTGGTCAATAAGAGGTTCTTATTTTGTAATGTTGTTCTGAATTTATCAGTAATTCTTTTACAACGTAAGTTCAGTGTTTGTTCACAGCATCATGGTATACAAACATCATACATGATGGTCAGGTAGAGAATATAAATCCATAAACTGATCCTGTCTGTATTCAGATCATGAAGTTTAAAAAAAATCGCTCCTAAATATGACAATGTTAAGACCACAGTAAAATAATCACATTCTTTGATGAATTTAAAGGTAGGGTACCTACCTTTAGCTAGCTAGGTAGCTTTAGGGTAGCTTTGAAGCTAGGTTACTATTGAAGTTCTTAAAGATCTATAGGTTGATTTGATAAGATACATAGGATAAATAGGTGGACAAGCTAGATGGACATCCTGTTTTTTTTTTATTCGGACCCGTATCCAATGAGTGGATGAACATTTTTTGTTCCTATACCTTTCACTGAAAATATGTAAATCTATAAATATATTTATTGCAGTTTACTTAGTGATTTGATCAGGATGTGAAGACACTGCCAACCAGCAAACAAAAAAATGTTTCTGGAAAAAGTCTCCGCATGAATTTTATTCTTTTAGTTAAGCAGGGTGTTTCTGTCGCCCTCTGGTGGCAGGACTAAATGGCCACATCGTTACAAATACAACATTAAAAAGTTCTTGTTATAAATAAACATGTTAGTCACGTGCAGACTATAGGAGGTAAAGATTTTTACCCACGTTATAATTCAAACGCCTTCAGTAATATTTCTTTAACGTTTAACTATTGCCTTATCGCTCCAGGAGATACATAAACACTACGTTTTCCTATTGTTCACTATATATATAACAATACACAGTTATACAACAATGTGACCATAAGGTTCGATCATTTATAGTTGTGCGAGTTAAATAATAACCCCCTAATTATCGTAACACCAACATTTGCTTAACAGTCACAGTCCAACATCTGAGTTCATGTTTTAATTCCTGAAGACGAACTTTTAACAATTAGCTTGTAGTCTAGTCCACAACGCAACGTACTGTGTCCATGAACTGCCTGGTAAGATAACACAGTTCTTGCGTTCAGGTACATGAACATGCGAGACGGTTCCTTCTCGGTATGTCCGCGGTACGATCATCTGTGTAATATTTACTATCACATTAATACCAGGTAAAACACAGAAAGCCATAAGATCTGCTCACACCCTCTACTGCAGCATTATTAAACTCAAACATCAGACAGCAGGTGACAAGCTCCTCTGACTTCAGATCACAGATGGTATTTTACAGCCTTAATTACATATTTTACGAGGCAATAATAAGCTAGTGTGAGCTGTCTTTATTGTTATGAACAATGGATGTCTCATAACAAGAGTATATAAACTTTATAAGTTCTCAGCTGTATAATTGTTGGTACATGAATATAAAGGTGCCTGATCTGACATTTTCGTATATACTGTATATTTGAACCATTTAAAATTTCCCTATTCGTTTTCTCTCATGTTCAACTGGGATAATAAGATAAAGAACGGCTACACTCGCCCAGTAAACACCAACAAGGCTACAATGAGTCTAAAGATACCAGATTGATCTTAAAGATAATTCTGTACATGGGATAATGAATTACATTACAATGAATTTTCTCTCTCAAGAACATTCATTTTGTCATGTATCAAAACAGGCGATCTTAAAGTTTGTAAAGCTGGTAAAATGTGTCATTTATTTCGGCCATGATGCGTGGTCTGTCAGAACAAACATTTTTAAACTATTTTATGTGTCATGCCTGAAAGTTTAGCAGCATGTTTTACAAAACCTTCATAGTTGACTTATTTAATGTATGAGGAAGTAAGCTGAAGACCAGACCCGCAGCATAAAGCATGTGTATTCCTGTAGTTATAAATATATCAATGTGTGTGTGTGTGTGTGGCGAATACAATTGGCAGCGACCTATCAGCAACCAGGTAAAATAAATTAATATCATTAAATTGACACGACCTGGGAAACAGTTAAATCAACTTAAATAAACTTTTAGGCTAATTTTCCATTTATTGTGTTTTTTTGGAACTTTAAACCAATGTATATATACATATATATGATTCATTGTTTATCTTACAAGAAGTTTCAGGAACAAATATTTAAAAAAAAATATTAGCTTATTTTTCATGACACCTTTGTGTCGATACAGGATATATTATAGAGTATATAGGATATGTCAATCTTCCGTTCAAAACAACAAAGTTTTAACAAAATTTAGTTATTTAGTTAATTGTTAAGATAGGAAAAAATCATTTAAACAGACTTTGTAATTAAAATGGTAATTGCTTTAAAACATACTCAACGTTGTTTATTTTTACTCCGAAAATATGGTAATAGTTTACAGGGTTTTAAATCTCTAAAAAGTCGATCTAGTCTTTAATAATAACAGTTAGAGTGTTTTTAATTTAATTACTTGAAGTATTCACTAATAGTGAAAGATTAGAAACCACTAAACATGTAGCTATCCGTTAATAACATGTAGATAATAGAAACAAATTCAGAAACTTCCAGAGCGTAATGTGAATATAAATATATATTAATATATTAGCCACAATATAATGAAGCATCTTCTGAATGCTGAGATAGCAAAAAAATACCCTGGTACTCATTTTTATATCCCTGTATATTAGGTTTCCACTGTTTAATATTTTTTTCTACAGCTTGTATAAACTATGTATGTTTATTTATTTTATTTGTTTTCAACCATCGTTTTAAGTTTAACTAAATTAAACTATTTGAAAAGCTATTTTAATTAAATTATTATAAAATAGTAAAACTTCTATAGAATATGTAAAAGTTGGTTCTGGCATTGGACCATGTAGGTAAAAACGGTGTACTTTGTACTTTTTTTATCTCTGCTCAAGTCATCTTAAATTACTGCACTGCCTTAATATAACCAGGAGATGGCGCAACAGCCTTGCCCCCAAATATTTTCACGCAACAATGACGCTGATTGTGGTTCATGTTGATGTGTGAGCACAGAGGCCAACGATTTGAGTCTTTATCGTCACTGAAACACAGAGGAAATAAAGTTACAAATCACGAAATTCAATAATATATATGTATGTATGAGGGAACACAAACTTTTATAAAATACATTAAAATATTATATTAAATCTAGAGCTCTGTTCTTTTAAATGTAGTAACAAACACTATTGGTTTTGCTTTTTTGCATCTGCAAAGTTTCATGTGGAATCTGCGCATGTCAACTGGCGACACTTGCGCGGTTTCTATGGAGGATGCCGTGAGCTGAGATGCTCAACAAAACCGGGCAAACACCATCATCATCATCACATCTCAGCTTGCAGACATGTCTATATCTACAAAATAAACACAATCACACCCATATTTGTGAGGCCGCGGTAATGGCGGATGAACGGTAAGATTGCGCATGTCGACATAAAATGATGTATGCATGTCGGTAAAATAAATAGGTGACTGGCCATTACATCTGTGCATTTACACCACAAGTTATGCATTACCTGAATTCGGAATTTATAATAAGAGTTTGTTTAAATGTTATTGCAACACTTCTGGATCACAGCACACGGGAAACCCCGTTAAAGGCCCAGTGGCCAATTTCGACAACAAATTAAATGATAAAACCACACGAAACCTCCAAATACTTATACTGTGTCACTAGCTGACTACAGTGATGACAGGATGTTGGAAATTTCTTTAGATTTGGTCAATTTTCCTACCCCATGTTGTTACAGACGACCTTTTATTTTGACCATACTTGACCATGTAATCCTAGTGCGATTTAGTTGTTGTATTCTGACACATCTCTTACGTCAGCATTACCTGTAGCTCAATTTCATGCGGTCCCCAAACTGCTGCACGTCCTACACTGACGTCATGACGCAGACTGGCAGACAGGGGGCGCTGCTGGAAGTCAATTCTTTATACTGTAACCTTGAAGCAGCTTGAACATCACCGTGTTTTCACTTGCATTTACAGTATAAAGAAACGTGCGCTAGGAATTATGTGCTAATGTTTTTATTTAAAGAATAACCCAGTGATCAGTGGGTTTTTGTGTGGATTGTGTATTTTGTTTAGGGGCATGTCCACACAAAATGGCTGCCAATCAGACCCCCCCATCAAACATGTTAATAAGTCATGCAGGAGTCGAAGAACACAATATATCCGGGTTTTCATAGGGTAAATTTTACATTTTTTCAACTAGACGTTGTTCGATATGTTTATAACAGCTAACACAATTTAATCTGCTAAAGTTATAGTCTGTCTTTATTTCATACTTAATCATTTATAAGCCTCCTCGAACGCTGATTTCATAGATTTTGACAGAATAGCAGGACCGTTTTGAAATCTTATTCACAGTTTGTTGGGAAATTAACTTTTGCTCATTTGCTTGATGATTTTGCTTTTAATCTTGTTTTCAACAGACATGTGTCGGATTTGACGGGGTATTTTTGCTCTAAGGAACTTTCCAAAGACCGAGTTTTCTCAGAAATTTCACCTCTCCATCCTGGATCTGAATCTTCAAGACCTCTACACATCATATAAAGGTATGATTTGTTTTAATAAAATCTTACTTTTTGGGGGGCAGTGAGAATTTGAATGACTGAGACACAGTTAAATTAGTATTGAGAAAGAAACCTGGACGTTGCTTTCATACTTCCGTCTGACGTCATGGTTTAATTGTGACGCAATGAGGGCGACTGAAGCACTCGCCACCATAAATAAAATTCATACATGTTTCAAGCAAGTGTTAAAAGAGAGATCATTCTCATAATATACGTCCTTTTAAATTGAATTTCAAATATATCTGCTGACACCTGCGGAGTGCAGTTCGGTGCAAATATAACCCATGTGGACACTTGTTCATTTATAGCCCATTTATTGCATCGTACACCAGAGATACATTCATAAAACTTCAATATAGATTAGTAAATACATTTATCCTCGTTTAACTGATTACATTTATATATCGAAGTCAAGCAATATATATTTGAATAAATTAAAAGTTTGTTTATTCGACAAACTTTCGCGTTTTTAAACAGAGAAATAAGCCTAGCTGGACATGAAACGTTTCTGAGCATATTTTTACAAAATTATTAGAAACGAAAATATTACTAACACCTGACAACTAAGAACTGGTATAAAAGAAACTATTATCTCCCCTCCTCAAGAAGCCACATAAAATAAAGACAAACGGTTTAAAGGGAGATTTAGCTGTCATGGTTACAGGAAACAGTATGTTAGTGGTTAAACAATGTGTTTTAACATTTCAGTCCACCATTAATATACACAAGACTCGTTGATTGCGTCAAGCAAAACCAGTTCTAACCTGAAAACCGTATAATAAACGTTTTCAAAAGAAAATATGTTTGTATAAATGACGTCGAAAATAAAGCAACAGCCTTCTCAGGAAAAAAACAACAATGCGCAATTGTGAGCAAGGCGTTTCAAATAGCACTCTTACAAACCATGAATATTGACCACTGATGAGGCCGTGGATAGAATGTAATCGCGCTCATGTTGTGTTCGACAGAGAGTTCCAGAAAGATTTAAAAGAACTGCGGACCTGAATGCATCACTACACCAAAAGAACTCAATGAATTCTATTGACAGCTATGCGTTTCCTCACGGGTTCGGCAGGGTGGGGGTGGGTAAGGTGAAGGTATGGCGGATTCAAACGGCTCAATACACTCAGGGTCTGCTCCAATGGCTGGGTTTATAAGATAAGATCTCCCTTAGATTTCCACTCCAGTATCTATGAATCAATCAGTGTGATTATTTTCAGATTAAATTCCCTCCACTGTAAGATTTTAAAAGTGTATCCTAAGACAACCTTAGAGCGAGCATGTTTGCTCTTCTGTAAACGCTTAATTCATTAAAGAGGTTAAACTGAGATATTGGCTTCTAGTAACGTTCAATAAAATGAATTGAAATATATTAACCCATTAGATAGAGTTTGTCAAAAGATGAAAATAGTGCTTTATTCGGTAACTGTTATATAGGGTTTTCAAGTTAAAAGCCGAAGAGTGAAAATGTCAGCTGGTAAAACGCGTCGCGTTTTTGTTTTGCATTTCAAAAGCACCTATTTGCATATGCACAGCCCTGATACGTGATTTTACGTAAAGAAAACATTTCTCTGCAATGTAAATGAGCCTCCGGATGAGAAAAACCGTTCAAAATCAATCCAAAAATAAAACAGAAAATCCTTCAAAAGTTTGAAAAGTGTAACTATTGCTAACAGTTATGTATAGTCTCCATTCAGCCTCCATCAACTAAACAGCTTATAATAAACGACTTTTAGCTTTAAATGTTAAACGATATTTTGTTGAGGCATTTATTCTCTACGAAAATATGTATAGCCTAACTTGATTGTCATGAGTACCGTGTTGTGGTCTGAAGGAAAGCTTAACACTGAACTGAAGCGTTTTATATAAACTTTCAGACTAAATATATTCATTTAGAAAATTTGTTGATTTTTTTCACAACCATTATGTTTAGATTACGATTGGATTTCGTCTTTCAGTCGAGCAATAATCAACAGGCAACAATATCATATGAAGTACACAATCAATCCAGGAAAGGGTACGTTTATAATTTGCCACTGTACTGATGCTGTTTGTTATACTCCAGATTTAGTTCACTAGTCACACGAATCGCGTTTCCGGTCAACGCAAACTAATGAATGACGTCTATATTGAATTGTCTGTGCTAAACTCCTTCGGTGCTTCTTAACTTTCACGGGATCAAACGGGGACATGAGGGTGTGTCCGTGACCGACTGAGACGTGTTTCCCGGGCTTGTTTTATGAATGGTGGATGGAAAACCCTCGCGCAGGAAATGAGAAACCCCATAACATCTGACACCAGTGACCTGCGCGTAATGGCACGACCACCATCCATCCCAAACACACACCAGCAAACACACACACACACACACACACACAGCATCCTCTACATCAGTTGTGGTGCGGGGGGCTTGAGCTTTGGGGGCAGGGGTGAATTCCGGAGGGTGGTCGGAATGGGTGGGAGGCTGGTGGGAAAAAAGAGGCGGAGCCCGGAGGTGGTGGGGGTAGTTGTTGATTCACTCCTCTAGCGTGTTTTTCTACTGACTCAAAGACGAATCGAGAAAAACATGCTGTGCCAAAGCCTCACACCTGATCGCAAGGACGGTTATGAGAAGCAAAGCACGCATAATTACTGAATGAATTTCGTCTAGATTTCAACACAAACACAATTCGGTTTACATCAGGGGAAAAACATTTAATTTTGGGTGTTTATTGTCAGTTTGAGCTGTTGTATAATTGTTGTCCTTTAGCTTGCGTTTGGTGCACATCTGACCAGTTGTGGTTTAAACTAATCACTGAACACAATCAAAGAAGCGATTTGGAAGTAAAAGTAACTGTTAGCTGTTAAATATTTCTAACTTAGGATAGTGTTTGCATTCATAAGTTTATAGTTGTGCAAAAGGTGGGCTAAGATTTACCACACCACCTACTATATTACAACAAATAGAGTTGATTTGCTGGTTGTTTTTAATTAATAATCTCTTTCTTTAGAACATGTATCAGTTCACGAATAACACACAGCCCTGAAATGTGCTTTAACAAACAATAATTAGTGTTGCCCCCCACCCCACACGATATAAAAATTATTATAAAAATATTTTGGAAAGTGGGTGGACTAAAGAGTCGAAATCCAATGTGTTTTTTAGCTTCTTAAATTAGCAAATTAGAAATGACACGTTAGGTTACATATAACCGAAAACACGTTTATACAGATCTTTGTTTTGTTTGTTTAAAAATGAAGTTACTGTATTTAAGTTATATGCCTTTATATAAGAAGACAAATTTTAACTCAGTTTAACAAAACACGTTTCATTCCCTCGTGTTGAACGCTTAATTTTGGATAGCTTTCGTCGCTTTTGAAAGAAAACTAAATATGAAGTATTTACTTTAATGGGACTAAAGTATGATGGCTGTGGTTACCAGTGGTTGGAATCTGGTTACATAACGCATCATTAAGTGTTACATATAAATGAAAGAAAAATCCTGTCAGCGCTTGTTTTGACGCCTGGACTTTCTATGACCTCTTCCTTTATAAAAACTTTCAGTGCACGAGCGTTAAAGCTCTTAGACACAAGTTTTTAAAGCGTAGTCGTTCAGACGGAGATGCTTTACGTGACGCGGCAGTGCAGCTGAAGGTTCCAGCTCGGTTCTGAGTCTGCTCCCTCTCCCGGGCTCCCGGAGGAGTCACGTGTGCAGTGCTGCGAGCTAGCGAATGAGAAGCTGAGAGCGGGAGAGAGAGACAGCGAATGTGCGAGGGAGGGAAAGAGAGAGAGGGTGGATAGGGGATGTTAAAACAGACATGACAAAATATCCAAAAAGGAGACGCACGTCGTACCATGTGCGCTAAATTTGTCCCCGCTGGAAATCGGGATGTCGGATCGACGGTGACGCGCATCACCCCATTTCACCGAGGAAAAGATTTCGCAGGAACTTTGGCACGGAGGGTCCGCGGGGAAACATGGCCGAAGGTTACGATGCTTTTTTTTCATTAAATGCTCTCTCTCATTGGCGTGCGTTTAGGTGCGAGCTCGCGTTGTTGCACGCGCACCGCCATGCTTTGTTTACGTTGTTTGTGCGCGTGATGAATAATGGTGGTGAGGTGGGGGGTAACGTGTGCACACCTGCCCCACGCCAGGCGGTACACACACACACGGTAGATGCACGCAAAAGAAACAGCTACAACAAGTTACACATTGTACTAACTAGGGCACATTGAGCAATCGCAATACAGGCAGTACGCCATCCCAGTGGAAGCGTAGCTCCACTTTTCATACAGTTTCTCCAGGGTGGCTATAGGCATAAAACAAATCGGCGGCTGAATGAACGCGTGCTGTAGGGCAGAATTTGGGGATTTCCCTCTGAAACGCAGCACATGCAGACCCACGATCAGTGCCAAGGGGTGTACGAGGCGAACCGAGCATGCATCTCAATAGGATACACAACCACAAGCAAACACACACATATCACCATCATGGCTCACTGAGATTTTTTCCCTTGACCGCACAGGAGGGCCGCGCAGAGGTAGGACTCCGCCGCAGATTCTGGCTGGCTCCGGTTACTGCAAGTGGTTTAATGTCCGCATGGGCTTTGGGTTTATATCAATGACCAGCAGCGAGGGGAAGCCAGTCGACCCACCGCTGGACGTGTTCGTGCACCAAGTAAGTTTTCCCGATTCGTTTTCCTGACCCATTTCGATCTCCTTTTCACGTTACGCGTCGCATCTCATTGACATCAACAAACGTGCTCGTGGGAAACGCAAATAAGCACGAGCTTGTTTTTTCCATCCCCTGTCACTTTAAGAGTCAAATAACATACATTTTTACAATGCAGCCCCTCCACTGATACGCTCCGTGAGGAGTAAACGCTTAAGTTTAGTGGTTTAATACGGTGCAGTTCTTAAAGGAACCCCAGAAGAAAAACAGATCATGTGTGTAGACGCATCAAGCACACAGGAATATGTCTGATACATCTTAAAACATGTCGGAAAATGTGTCATGTATCACTCTGATCAGACTCAATTAATAATCGGACTGAGGAAGAACGCGTCTTGTTTTCGGCGTGGACTGATGTTCTGAACATCATGTGCTCTCGTGTTTACATGGGTGTAGTTCAGCCCCCCCTCCACCCCAACCCACTCAGACATGTACCGAAACTGAAAATGTCATAAAGAATTAAAAGAACAAAAGAAGAAAGTGACGTTTCTTCGTTCTGTTAGCTGTCTTTCATTCTGCTTTTGTTACGTTGTGTTGTTTTCTGTAGTGTGGACGACAGTGACGTCACGACGCTGGCAAGCAGTGTCGTGTATTTTGGCAGAAAATGGGATGTTAAAATAATTGATTGCTGGATTCTTGTGATTTAGCATTGTCGTTATTATAAAACACATCTGGGGGAAAGCTGTGGATGATATTAGTGTGCTTTCATAAAAGGTTGCAAAAACAGTAGCCTAGCAGTTCAATAAATATGAGATGTGCTGTCTCTGTCTGTCTTTAGGGATTTTAAAACTAAGTGAATCTATTGGTTTATTAGTTTTCTGCATGCCTCTTCTTAATGTGTTAATATTTTACACTGTATAAAATTTTGCTATAATGATTTTAGGCAGATTTTGCTTAATGATTGCATATAATGTTTAAGGGCACATGAAATCTTTATTTTAAAAGTATAATTTTAAATCAAGTGTAGCTATGGGTAATAAGATAATCTGTACACTGAAACAAGTATGAAATATTGTTGAATGCGTGTGTGTACAGTGATTCATTTGAAAGAAAGAGAAATATTCTGTCTGTTAAATAAGTACAGCATTTTACAGTGTATCTTCATTATACTGCAAAACACTTTCAATGCTGTAAGTTAACAAAGATATCTAAAAGATTGGTTCAGGTGTTTTGAATTTAAATTTGTATCTGATTTGAAATGTGCACAGAAATCCTGTGTGGAAATGTTTTTGTCAAGAAAACTGAAAGGTGCTCATATGCGCCATCTGAGACATTAGCACCAAATCTTGAGTGCATTCTGGGAAATGAAGTTCTGTAGACCGGCGGTAGCCGAACTAGTTGCACGCTGAACGATATTCATCAATATATAATGTATAAAAAATTGTGCTGCTTATATTTATTTCCAGCTGTGAGATAAACAAGGTTATGCCTAAAATGGGACAAAAGCACCATAGAAATAAATGTAATCTGTCCACTGAATTATTTTCTGTCAAACAATAAATGCACTCCATCAAATGCTGTTTTAAAGCATAGGTAAAACCATATATCTTATGTAAAGGAAATTGTGCTGTACACCAGTGCTGTGACTGCCCAGCTGAGATCTGCCACACAAATGAACAAATCATGATCAATAAGATTTTTATGTTTTCAAACATGTTAGGCATTTATCTTCTGTCCTGGAGAGATTTAAGCAGTTACTGTATGAACAAACACAGCTTAGATAAAAACAACCGTCCTGCTTGCATAAGGTGAGCTATTTCACCGATAGAAAATGAGTTTCTTTCGTTAAATCTCAAGGATGTAAAAGCATATATGATTACATTATGATTACCTAGGGGTGTTGTGTTTAAATACTATTGTTTGTTGTTATTTTGAGACATTTGTGACAGTTAGTGTCGCTTTCTTTTACTGCTTGTAAATATGTTAAAAGCAGCAGAACAAAAAGTGTGTGAACCTGCGTCCTAACAGACTTATTCAATGTACTGTCATTCATAAATACTCTTAGTTCAGTCTTGTGTATTTGTGTTTGTCCAGGAGTAGTGGCCAGTCGCAAGTCTAAGATCTAGAAATGCCTAAAAATTAACATTAATTTTACAAAATGTACCTGAAGAGATTGTGTTTTTCATTGACTAAGCTGTTGATAGATTTGAAGAGACGAGCGGAACACAGCTTTCGCAAATATTGATCTATCTTTGGTTTACTATTGACTGACTGCTGCATTCATACGTGTATAATTCGTTCTGTTCGTTATAATTCCTTAAATATTTCCTTAAATATCTGTTTGTTTTAAACATTGAGCTGAGTTTGATACATGCACATGCGTTTATTTTAAGGATGGTTTGTTTTAAAAGGCTGGAGGTGTATTTGTGTTACATGCTAATGGCACATGCAGCTGTAATCCATAACCTCTCTGATAAAGATTTGCATTTGGCTGCAACACAGAGCTTTGTGTTTTGTGCATTTGAATGCAGCGTGCACATTCATGCTACATAGAAACTGCTTTTATGCTATTGTGTGTGTGTTGTGAAGTCCATTCTGCCGTTGTGGAGTCTGTATGTGTGTGTTTGTGATAAGAGCCCAGGATGGTTTTCCTCTCCCTAGAATGTGTACAGCTGATTATTCCCCCTGTGTGTGTGTCTCACCCAGATATACTATGAACAAATAGAGAATGTGATGTTAAAGGTGTGTGTGTGAGAGAAAGAAAGAGAGAGAGAGAGAAAGAGAAAAAGAGAGAGAGTGTTGGGAGCCTGTAGATGTAACGCCAATTTTTTGGAACCACAAACAACCTGAAGCGAAGACACTTTTGCACATGCTCAGTAGAGTTCTGTGGTCATATCACTGAAAATGCTATGACCAGTTTTAAATTGAAACATTTAAATAATCTTACAGATTCTTATGCTGTCTCTGTAACTGCCATACAAGCTTTATCATAACTGTGAGGTCAGGGTAACGGCAAATCAATAATAAAAATAAAAAATAAATAAAAATAAAAATTGTTTGATTGGATTAAAACATTGAATATTCGAAGTATGTGCTTAACATTATTTTTAAGCACTACTTGAGAAGTATGTACTTGTTCACCAATGACAGTCAGTAGATCAGTATATTTTAGTAGAAAGGATTTAACTGTAAAACAGATTTAACAGCTAAAATCATTAGTATCACTTGACAGTAAAAGATGTGTACTATTATTAAGTATTAAAGCAAGAACATAATGTTTGTGTACTTTTATTTCAGATACAGTAAGAATATAATTGTTTTCACAAATTGTAACATTCTGGCTTGTCTTAAGTTTAATACATCTTTCTTAATGTACATATATTAATAGTTATTTGTTATTGTGGCACATATATGCATTGTTTTGTACCAAAATAATGGCAGGTAGATTTGTCTATGAAGTTAAATGGAAATAATGCTACAATTGTCCCTGCATTCCCCAGCAGTTACTCAATACAGTTTCCTGTGCTAGCAGTAGCTGATCTCTAACAAGTCATGAATCCAACATGAATTCACTTCCTCTGTTTCATCTTCATGAAGTGCGTTCTGCTTTTGTGGCTAAATGTGTGTATGTGTGTGTTTAGTATAGGACAGGAAAGAGAGTGTGAATCAGAGAGGGAGTGTGTGTGAGAAGGCATGTTGCAGTACAAGGGAAAGAGAGAAAGCATGTCAAAGTGTGTGTTTTTGTTTGTAAGTGTACGTGTAAAGAGCATTTCCCTGTGTGTGTGTGTGTGTGGGGTGGGGGTTGGGGTCCTCTAACATTCTTTAAAAGAGGAATTTCGTTAAAGACAAAAAAGAGAAAGTAGGTGTGGCCTCGGCTGGCCGTCACACACCGAATCAACACACTGCGGTGTGTGTGTGTGTGTGTGTGTGTGTGTTTCATTAGGAGCTTTGTGTTTGCTTTGTGTCTGTCCCTCCTGCAGTGTTGCATGTTTGTGCATGTTGTGTGTGTAGCGTGTTTGTTTTGCTGCATGAATGCGTGTTTTTGTTTATGATGGTATTATATTAGGTTTTTTGGCATTTGTGTGTGTGTTTGCAGTGGTTATTGCACACGTTACTTGGTTACGTGTGTGTGTGGGTGGGTGGGGTTTTCTTAGCTGTTGTTTGGGGACAGATTTGTCCCAAGATCTGGGCTAAATCAGACCAAACCATTTTTGGGGGACATAAAATGATTGCACTTTTAAATTATAATTCTATTCAGGGTCTGGTTTAGAGTTAGTCTGTAGACATTATAATTAAATACAAATAAACAGCAGGTTAACAGAGGTTTCTGGTATGTCCTCATTTAGATAGCTGTGTGTGTGTGTGTGTGTGTGTGTGTGAGGTTACACTGGGCCCCTATGAGATTAACCTCTCAACCAGACTCCACCTCACAGATATCACACGCCTTTCTGTATTCTTTCACTGGACTTGTATTAGTTTCTTAATTACTGATCTAATAGCATAATTAGAAGAGGTGAATGATTTCCGATATACATTATACAATATAATACAATATAACAATAGCAAAGGAGAGCAATTGCTTAAATCATATAAATACTTATTTTACACATTTAGTTTTGAAGATTCACTTGTAAGATGTATTACTCACTGACAGGGTTGTTAGATTGTGGAGAAGAATTAGGCTTAGGCTAGTTTGAAAGATTGCAATTATAGATAAGGAACAAATAAAGAATCTTTTTTTAATAAATCGCTTTTCTTTTTAGCGATGTCTTAAAAGAAATGTGTTCTCTTTTTAGCAAAGTAACTTTGATTCACACCTGAGTATTGAAATATTGTTCTTTTAATTGTAATGAAAAAACGAATATGATTTTCATCCTTAACAGTTGTAAGTTTAATATTTTATCGGTTTATTCATTCATACAGGATTTAATGGGGCAATTATTTTCGTCTCAAAATGTTTGATCAATATGTAAAATTTGTCTTGTTTTATACACATACAGCTTAACTTGTGTGTTAATAAATTATCCTTTTAATTTTTATGATTTTTTTATATTTAAAATCATTTAAATAAATATCTTACTGAACATGAAGCTGCTTTTATAAGAAACATTTAATATGTTTTCAAAATGACCAACAAAATCATCAAAAGCAATATAGCACAATTTCAATTGGCTTTTTAAAACCTTTAAATGTGCATGTGTTCTGTTGTCAGTAGAGACATTTTTCATAAATGAATCTTCATTGTAATTGGATCAGTCAGCCAACCCCCTCCCTCTGCCTATGGAAAACAATTTGTATCGGTTCAGGCGCTATGTAGTTTCCATCTGCAGTATTTTACTGTAGTATTCCTGTGCTGTTCAAAAAACACATTGTTATAAACCCAAAACATATGGTTTGAAAATATTTTATTATGTGCCTTAGAATTTGTCAGCTGTCACTCAGTTTATCCTCTTCCTTTAGTTCTTTCTCCCCTAAAATAATTTCATCAGTTTTGCTTTCACTCCAGTCTGCTGTTTCTTTTCTCCATCGTGTTCTTTTTGTTCTTTCTTTATTTCTATTCAGATTCATTTCTTTCTCTAGAGCTGTTTCTCCGTCCTGCCTCTTATTCTTCATTTTTCCATCTTAACCTGAATGGGAACAGAGGTTTCGGGTCACGTGACTTCCTCCTTCAGCATTGCCCATATAAGGACTAAAGGGTGAGCTAGTGGGCGGAGCCAGCTGCTGATCTGATACAAACCAATGCTCACTTTCCAAGCATTGAGTCTTAGTTTTGTAGAAATAAAATCTATTGATTCACTTTTTCATTGCAAATGTATTTTAATGAATTAATCTATGACTTTTATTAATGCTTGGCTTTCACTAGTTTTAATTATTGAATTGGATAACAAAAAACGTATAGATTTATAGATTTATTTGAGTTAATTTTAGTATTTTGCGGTTCTCTAACAATATATGTGCCACTTGTACATAAAAGTATTGCAGACCAAGAATCACAAACGTTTACATTGTTTTGACCTGTGAATTTGCGTTTAGATGCTGTTAGTCGTTTGCGTGTGTCGTCAGTGCAGCTCTATGAAATTTTATTACTCTTTTTTTTTTTTTTTTAACTATAATTTGATCGAATTTTTTTCATTTGATGTTTTATATTTACGCTTTATCACAATTAGAATGAAGACAAACTAAAACTAACAGATTATTTAAATGGTCTCTTTGATTTAAACCTTTGAGTCTTCTCATGTCCTCCGCAGTAAACGGCATTAGCTGACAGAGTCATTCATTCAAGTTAATTGTGCACATTAAAATATCTCAAAAGCTTAAAAATAACATTTAAAATGAACCATGCCTCTGTCAGATTAACATCAGATGATCATGGGCACCTTATGCACAATTTTAAGACCTCTTAGTCATTACACACACACACACACACACACACACACACACACACACACACACACACACACTGAAGCTCATATCCGGCTGCTATCAGGGGTGTGTTTGGAGTGATGTAGTGTGTGACAGCAGATCAAATGCTGTGTGTGTACTGCAGTCTTTGCTGAAGTGTGTGTTGTTAATTTAATGCAGAGAAGGGGAAGCGGTGTGTGTTTGAAGGGGGATGGGCAGAGGTCAGAGGTTAGAGAGAAGGATGAAAACATGTGGAGGAGGGGTGGGCGAGGAATATGTCCGGCCCTTTGGTGGCGCTCTTTCTGTACTTCTCTGTCTGTTTTTCTGTTCACCGATGTTGTCATTTAAAACCTAATTAATTACATTTAAAAACAACTGCCCATACTAAAACCATTATTTCATTACAAACGTTATTCTAATGTATGTGACAAATATTAGGTATTTTTTATATCTAACCTGGCAAAATAGGTCACAATGCAATTTTCACACATGAAAAAAAAAATTGCACAAACAAAACGGATGTATGATTTGCTGAAATTGGACAAAAAATTATATAAGCTACAGCTGTGTAAAGCAATCGGGAGGAAAGCAGGAAAAAACAGCAATTTTTCACAGATTATTAAAAACAAAGGCAAGATTTAG
>JAZGTJ010008765.1:0-20478 GCA_036877575.1 Botia almorhae | reverse complement strand
TTGTTGTTGTTTTTGTTTTCGTTGTGTTTTTCCCTTTTCATCATTTTGTTTTTCTCTTTCCCATCTTTTCGTTTTTGTTTTTCACTCCTGCTCCCCTCTCCCCCCTCCCACACCTGAGCAGAGCCCTCTGCCCCCCCTCAGGACATTAAATGCACCAGCTCCAGCTCCACCACCCTGCTGGTAAGTTGGAGACCTCCGCCGGCCGAGAGTCAGAATGGGCCGCTGGCCGGGTACATAGTGCGTTACGTGGTGGTGGGGGGCGGGGCCGAAGTCAGCGCGGAGCCCGTGGAGGAACCGGCCGTCCCGCCCAGCTCTGAGCAGATCCTCCTGCAGAAGCTGGAGAAATGGACCATGTATCGGGTCACGGTGGCCGCCAGCACCAGCGTGGGTCCAGGACCCGAGAGCCAGCCACTGCTCTGTCGCACAGACGAAGATGGTACGTTTACATGTGATTCTGTAATAATGCAATGTATCTATGATGTCACAACCTTAGCCCTGAAATCTTAAAGGTACAGTAGCACAAATATGTTCTGAAATTTTCACAGCTGTGTGACGTTGTATGTAAATATGTTAGCCAATCACAACAGAGGTCAAAGGGCATTTGTGGTGGAAGAAACATTGACTGAAAATGTACGTGCGCTTGTGTTAAACAACACTTTAAATAGACAGTCAAAAACAAAGCGTACGATGGCCCTTTAAATTGATTTGTGTTTGTTTGCTTGTCTATTTCTCACTGTGATAAAGAACTTTCATGAGAGGAACGCTGACAGCGTCATTTTTGTGTGTTTGGTCGTGTGCGGTCTCACAAGCAGACAGTCCACTGAAATAAATGCAGTCAATGTGCTTGTGTTTGTAAGCAATACTCTGGTGACAGCAGCACGTCAGCCAGCTCAGGACCTGAGCTAGTAATCAATACTCAACACACTGCACGCCACATTCGCAGCCGTTCTCCAGCCCTGTGGTGCGCCTGCGGGGCGTGGGGGTTACCCTACGATGGATGTTTGTGTTGGTTTGGTCAAGCGGAGATGTTAGCTGTGGGTGGAACCTCTCCTGGGAAATCTCCACAGCAGGGTTATTTGAGTGGTGACACATCACTCGGTTCATCTCCTTTAAGACTCGTGTGGTAAAGTGTCTTATATATTGAGGCAAACTCCAGCGTTCCTCCTTTTATTGAGCGTGTTGGAAATCTCTCTTCTGCTCACCACGGCACTGAATAAGCAGAGGCACAGAGAGCAGACACAGATCTGAGTCGAGAACATCATGTTCTCATGTCCTACAGTCTGCACATGAGCAGATACCATTCTGAAAAAATTCACGATCACTTTCTAAAACGAATATGTTTGAACCGTCAGCCTTCAATATTAAACTAGAGTTCATAACTCCAGGAGTGCTTTAAATCATTTGACCTGTTGAAGAGGTGTACAAATGATTGTAGATTTACACAGAAGGAGAGAGCTGGGCCAAAGACAGAGATTTGGTGGTGGGCTAATTTGGCCTGAGCCAGTACGCAGTCACATAGCAATACCCTGGCAACACCTTAGCGTTGTGATGACAACCTTTTGCATGGCTTTTAGGCCACTGATGTTTAAATGTGAAGATTTCATTATCATGATTATTGTTGTTTTGTTGATGTAAGAACTTGGCTGTCATACACTTGATTCAGTCACTAACAGTGGGTCGTGTTCCCCGTCGCAGTGCCCGGCGCCCCCCCTCGCCGTGTGGAAGTGGATGTGCTCAACTCCACCGCCATCAAAGTCATGTGGCGCTCCCTGTTGCCAGGGAAACAGCACGGGCAGATCCGTGGGTACCAGGTGCACTATGTCCGTGTGGAGAACGGCGAGTCGCGCGGTCTTCCCCTCATCAAGGATGTGATGCTAGCTGACGCGCAGGTACATCAACACCACGCTAGCTGATTTCATGTTGCTTTTTGAAGTTTGGTAACTTACACACAAGAGCAAATCTAGTTCTGAATAAATTAAACTGTGACGTTTCTATTATGGTCTGTAGAATGCTTTCCACTGCAGTCAGAAAGGTCTTATCTAGCAGCAGAATAGCTCAGTTTAGTTGATGCTCTGATGAATTTAACTCCTCCTGCTGTAGATAAAGTCAAGGAAAGCAGATTATGTCTCCTGTATCGAGCGGAACATAAACACCAGACACCAGCGGTCCTTCATACAAGCACAAATATTAACAATACAAGATACAATATAATACAATATTAAAAAAAGGCCTTCAGCTGAAACTTAAAATTATAATACAAGCTTCTGTCATGAAACTAGCAGCATATATATATATAGCAGACTGTTATGCAGCTCTTCTTCATCATCTGATGAATTACTGCTGCAGAGATCAATAGAAACACACACAGTCCTCTCCATCATCTCGCGGGCAGGAACCAGAGTTTAATGAGCTACAGTCAGAAAGGAAAGCTGTTTGTACTGCAGTCAGGGTGTTTGTCTGCTCACACTGGATTGTGGCTGGCAGGAAACACTGACGCTGATTCTGAAAGTCATAAATAACATTAAACTTTTGATCTATGAATTTGATGGGAATAAACCTGAAGGATGATGTGTTGATGTAGAGCTGATATTTCTCCATCATCTGCAGATGTTTCACACTCACTGACCTACACTTAACACACTCCATCACCCTGCTGCTTCACTTCCTGTCCTCTTACATGTCTCTCTCTCTCTCTGTCTCTGTGAATGTCTCTCTCTCTCTTCTCCTCCTGGGTGGGGATGTTAGTGGGAAAAGGATGATACCGCTGAATATGTGAGTACAGTTGTGAGTGTTTGGTGTCATCTGAGAACCTGTGATGTTACATCAGACCAGGAATAAGAGTCACAGTCCGTCATTTACAACAGTATCATTCTCATCACAGCAGTGTGCAGATGCAGTCACAGGATTACACCAGAGAGCAAATGATTCATGCAGACACATGCCCACTGTGTGTGTGTGTGTGTCACAGCTGTATAAAAATGTACAGCACACTGGGGAAATGATGTAACATCAGGGTTCTTTAAGCCTGGCACAGAAGAGTGTTTGTGTGTGTGTTGTGTTATTGTGTGTGTCTGTTTTCACTGTGATTGTGTTCATTTCTCCCGTCGTGCTGTGATTATAGCTCACTGTCTTCGGTGTGCATGCAGATTACTGACTGATCTGAGGAGATAAGTTATTGTGATGCTCCAGCTCTCTGTTCAGTTAATTCACTGACATGTGTTGCAGACCGCTGGGAGTTGTAATCCATAACCTGATCAAGCTACATGACACACAAAATGCCAATAACAACGATCCACCGTAGAAATGAAGTTTACTCTTAAATGATCATCTTGTAAAACTGAGCGCTGATTTTCTCCTTGTGTGTGTTAATGACAGGAGATGATCATCGGGGGTCTACAGCCTGACACCACCTACTCCATCACTGTGGCAGCGTACACCACTAAAGGAGACGGAGCCCGCAGCAAACCGAAACTGGTGCTCACTAAAGAATCAGGTGAGAAATCGTCAGTTCAGACCACAGCCTCTGCTCTTAGACATAACATACAGTGTCACACATACAGCAGAGATTGTGTGTTCACTGGTGCAGGGTGTTAAACGTCAAAAAATGTTGTATTTTGAATTTTTTCAAATAAAAGAAACATATTTGTCACCATATTTTGTGAATGATCCATATATTAAAGCACCATATATAAACAGATCGCCACAGCATTTTGTTTTGTAAAAGGTGATCTTACACTGCAGTGAATAATGCGACCCTTACACAACCTTACACGCTGAAACACGCTACCAGTGTGACCTGTCATTTCTGTGTCTTCTCACATATGTGGTGATGAGGCGACACACTTCCCCCCTCACTGAAAGTGTGTCCCCACTCTTCTACTGCTTTCCAAAACTGTGACCAAAGGCTTTAGCAGACAAAAGAAATACATAAATAAGCACAGACTAAAAAAGAAACGTTATATTCTTTCATGTGCCAGAGAGAGGAAGCCTGACCAGTGTGGCTAAGAAAAGCTGCCGTGGGGCACTTTCATGCCTCATTTCTGACACATTATGCTGTCAGACAACTTAAGTCTCTGACTTATTGTATTGATAAGAGGCGACCCGCCCCTTTCACACCCGGAACCTTCTGTGACGAGCTGTCATCTGAGCAAACGGCCCGTCCCCGCGCTGCCATTCTGCATGTCAGAGATAGACTTTAGAACCTGTGCGGAACCAAAAAGCCCGTCAGTCATGCAGAGCCACCATTCAAATGAGTTGTCCCAAAGAAGAGCAGTCCACAAAACTGTACAGTGTACATAGCCAAGCCTAGAATACCATAGTGTATTCACACAGAGAGGAAAACACAGTCGTCTCTTCATCAGTGCTGTGTGTTGGTAATGCAGGGCATAATGGGAAACGTGTCTGTGGGCTGCTGGAGGGGATTGTGTGTCGTCCAGTAGAGTGAACTGCAGTGATGTTAACTCTCATTGTCCTCTCTGCAGCACATCTCCCTCATCAGCCCATATTTACTCTGAGACATTTGTCCTCAGATGTGCTCTCATGTTCTCCACCCCAGCAGCAGCTAGAGGAACTGTGATGTAGGAATGTTGTTGTAAATTATAAGTTAATATATTATCATCAGCTGTGTGGCAGTTTGTGTGTTCATGGTGAAAACATTGATGCATGCTGGGAAATGTGCTTGTAACACTTTCACAGAGTCACACATAGCAGCAGGATGAAAAACACACCTGGTTTCACAACGACAACTTCTGTGTAATATGCTGTATTTAAGTTTAATGTCTCTCTCTCTCTCTCTCTCTCTCTCAGTGACCGGGCCTCCTTTCCTCTCAGTCAGCCAGAACTCAGAGACTTCTGCGCTGGTAAGCTGGAAACCTCCAGAGTTCTCCGCTGCAGGTCTGGAGGTGCAGGGCTTTCGACTGCAGTTTGGCCGGAAGGACATCAGCCCGCTGGCCACGCTGGAGTTTGGTCCTCAGGAACTGGAATATACCATCAGTAACATCCACCGAGGGGCCACATACATCGTTAAAGTCTCCACCAAGTCCAAATCAGGCTTTGGAGAAGAAGCAACCAAAGAACTCAGAGTCCCTGAGGAGGTTCCTCGCGGGTATCCTCAGATCACTGAGACTCTTAACATCACCTGCTGCTCAGTGCAGTTCTCCTGGCTGCCTCCAGTGCTAGCAGAACGCAATGGCGCTATAACCGAATACACGCTGGCTTACCAGGAGGCTGACACTGCTGGAGGACCCAAAGAACTGCACCTGCCGGCCAGCAAGAACAGCTACACACTCAACAGCCTGAGGCCCAATGCGTTGTACGATGTGAAAATCCGTGCACACACCAGTGTAGGTCCAGGGCCCTACAGCCCGCCGGTCCAGTATCGAACAGTGGCCGTGGAAACAGGTAGGGTTTGCTTGTTTTCCTTGCCCCTGCCTCAAGGGACAACAAAACACCCAACAGCCGCCTTCTACAATGCACCTAAACCACGATTAAATAACAAACTCTGGGAGCCACATACCTCACTAGCACCCCACCCCACAAAAAAAGGTAAAGAACCAAAAGAGTCAGTAAGTCAGTAAAGTCAGTCAGTTTTGAAAAAGGAGAAGCATCGGTTCTGTGAGGTAAGTGCAGATTGGTCAGACACACCCACCACATTCACTCACCCAATCACAAACTCCCCTAGTACACCGAAGTAGGCGAGTATCACATGAGGTCGAATGAGGCACATTTGTTTACTTAATTTGGCTTTTATTTCTGTTGATTTCTGGCTGCCTCTGTTCTGTATTCACTCTCTCCTCTACACTGGGAAGGTTTGCAGCATGGTGTCCCATGATGCACTGCTGCAAGTGTGGGCATGCTGTGTCTGGGGTTTGTTCTTATTTCTGTCAGGCTGTCTGACGCAGCACTGCCTATCCAAGTGAGAGCACTCCACAGTGGGTTACTCAAATATAATGTGGGTTTAACTATTCTGGAAACAGGAACTGTGGGAACTGTTCACCGGATGTCCTCACTGGGCAGCACTGGTGCAGACGGAGTTCTGTGTGATCTTGTGGTTCTGTGAGTCCAGTCCGGTGTGCTGTTTGTCCCCACCGAGCGCCCCCCAACCCCTCCCCCTTCACAGTAACAACACAACCTGCTCTTTTCTAGGGACCAAACCTCCCCACACCCCCGGAAAGCACGTCCCAATATTCTGCTCTCTCTACCTTCGGCCTCCTGTCATACTTCTCCATTTTTAAAATGTCTGTTTCATTTTGTTCCCTCTGTTGACACCTGGACAGATGTTCCCAAAAACTTCACAATCAAGCTGGTCACCAAGACGACGGTGCTGCTGACCTGGAGGTTTTCTGACAGCCGCTTCCCGTACCGCTGCATGGTGAGCCAGCCGCAGTAGAGTTCACATGAAATTAACCCAGTTATCCCAGAGTCTGTTGTGAATGTTTCATTGTTGCACATCATCCACAGATTGAATACAACCGACAGAAGGTGGACATTGATGCTAGAATGACAAAAGCTCTCATCACCAACCTGAGACCCAACACCACCTACGAGTTCAGAATCACCTGCCAGGAGAGCACTGAGGGTGGACCCAAACACAAGCTCATCACCCGAACAGCGCCACCGATCCTGGTCAGAAAACCAGAGCTGGATCTCAAGAGAGACATGGACAACACCCTGACCATCCTCTTCCCCCCGCTGGAAACCAAAGACATGATCAAGTGAGGAACACCTCCAGCTGGACTTCCAAAAGCCAGAAACACTCAGAAACAGAACATTGGTCTCGTTCGTGTGGTGGTAACACACTTCAGAGCTCATGAGACGACACACTGTACCTCTGTGTTAAACTCATCAGTGTTTTGAATCTGAATTGTAGGGCTGTTTTTGTGGTGGTTGTGCCACTGAAGAAGGGCAGAGGAGCCGTCAGACACATGAAGAACCCAGATGAGCTGGAGGATCTAGAGCAGGTGAACTTTACTCCTTCAGTTTCACACTGATTAACACTGAGCTTATACATAGCTCATTTTTTACTCGCTGCATTCAAAAACATAGAAAACACAGAAAAACGTTTGCGTTGCGCATTCTAATGAAATATAGTACATTCTGTTAATATGACATTGTTTATGTAACAATGTTTTTTAAACAACTTTGAGCAACCAAGAAATTGCTCGAAATACTTTTGTACCATACAAAACATAATAATAATGTTACCCTACCAAAAACATCTCATAATGTTACCGTACATCTCTTGATTGGGGGAATTTCTTAACTGGTTCCACCTCAGAAGTGACTCTTTTCCTCCGCAGCTGCTGGGCGAGTGGAGACTGGGTCAGCGTCACAGCCGAACCACCCGTCAGCTGCAGCCGGTGGACGGGAAGCGGCCGTACATCGCTGCCAGCTTCAAACCCTCGTCCATGCCTCCGTCCCTCACGCTGGGCAACGGGGCGTCCTACAGCGGCTTTGAGAACCGAGCACTGGAGCCCGGGCAGGAATACATGTTCTTCATCCTCGCTGAACTCAACAGTACAGGAGGGGTGAGAAAAACCTCTGGAACCTCAAAAACCAAGAACCGAATCCAAAACCTCAAGATTTACGCATAAATTTGTGTTCTCATGAATAACGCTTGATAAGTCCACACAGAGAAGCAGTATATATTCCAGTAACACCAGTTTCTCTCTGTCTGTGTAGAAGACGTTTGTGTCCAGTCCGTACACAGATCCCATCACAGCTCCTGATGTGGACCCGCACCCCATTGAGGGTGGAGACGGGCTCATCTGGGTGGTGGGGCCGGTCCTCGCCGTGGTCTTCATCATATGCATCGTGATCGCCATTCTGCTCTACAAGAAGTGAGTGGAACACCACATAATGAAGAACTATAACTTACTGTATTTTATTGATCAGTGGTTTGGACATGTTTATGTTTAATATCATCTTCAAATCTAAAAAGGTATGCTTGACATTAGTTTGATTTATTATAAAATAATGTTTTTGTGAGCAGAAGTTTTCAGCATACATGTGAGCTTCAGTACTGTTAGAATTCAGTACAGAAGCTTTGAAGAACCTCAGAAAAAAGATTCAGTTTGCAATATTTTATAGTTTTGATGACTTGACTATTATTTATAATGTGTAAAACTGAACGAATAAAGAATGAGCAGATGTGTGCAAACCTCTGACTGATACATAAATCAGCTCAACTGTAAACGCATGTGGATGTAATGTAATATAAAAGATTTGAGACAGACAGTCTTTAACAGGAAATGTTTTCTTCAGCATTAGTGTAGTTTATAGAAGATGCCAATTCTAACATATCAAAACTCACGAGACGGCAGCTAATAGCTGTTAGCATCAGAACGCGGCTGCAGCAGACCTCTGTCATTTTAGCATGCACGCACACTCAGACTGAAAGTAAAGCTTTCGCTCATTAACAAATGAGGTTTAAATCTGGATCATTTGTCCTCCCTCAGCAGGACCTTGAGTTTGACCTCTGGTGTCTAGAGATCATTTAGCCCTCAACACACACATAGACGCAGGTTTCTCGAAATGTAGATGAGGCTAAGCTGCCACAGCTCTGTGAATTTAAATGCGCTCTATTGATTTTCTCTTTTATTCCTCTCTTGTTGTGTGTTTCTCTCCTCATATATATATTTATTTCTCCTCACTGCTTTGTGTGGAAGCAGTAAGCCTGACAGGTAAGACTTGACTGTTCTTTGCCTGCCTCAGCATAACAGTGAGTTTTAATTAGACACAGGAGAAGACAGATGAATGACACAGGCTTGCAGTCAACAGTGTGCAGTTTGTGCACGTCTCTGAATCATGTGTACTGTACATACTGTACTGTATGATTACAGTGTGTCAGATATACAGCTGGGGCCTGGATTTTAATGACACATGCAGATTAATGATATGATGTAAAGAAATACATTTTAATATGTTCATATTTTTTTCATGTTTATATGTGTATACATTTATTGTGAGTTTGTGCATGTTTGGACATTAAAATGTTTGACTTTACATGACATTTATTCTGGATAATTGTTTGGAAAATGCAATCTGAACCGGTTGTGTTTAATGAATGAATCAAATGAATCATTCAGATACACAATCATTGTGTATTATCCACTGATGCGGTCAGGAGGCGGCTGTTTTTGTATCGCATCTTTCTGTCATTATTTAGTCTGTGTGCTTTTCTTTTCACAGCAGCAAACGGAAGGAATCAGAGCCCCGGTCGAAATGTCTGCTGAATAACACCGAAATCTCAGCACATCACCCCACTGACCCTGTAGAGATGAGACGCATCCACTTCCAGACGCCAGGTACACAAACAGTGTCCCAATGCAACAGTTGTTAACGGTTTTGATTCAGAAATATTTCCAGAGATTCACTCAGACACTTAAAGCAGTTTGATCCACACTTTGATATCTGATATATGACATATTGTCAGTTAATGTTAATAAGACTGTCAGTTTGAAGTGCATCTGCTTTTATTTGTTATTTTTGGTCTATGCTGATGCAGTTAATAAGCTCTCCGTCACTCACGGTTTCTCTGAAATGAAGATGTGTTCAAGGTGTCAAGAGAACTCCTGTAAGCCTGCTGGAAAATACAGACCCTTGTAGCTTACGAGGAGCTTCAGTCATTCTCCCGTCTCGCCACATCTCATTCAAAAACATCATCTTGTGTCTCAGTTCAGGGAACATCCTCTGCTGCTCTCATTCTCCCTCATTCAGGCTTTTTAAACCTAGCCTGACATTTCTGTTTGGCTGCTTGAAGTGACACAGGGTGAATTTGTTGAAGACAGCACCTCACTCTCTCCTGCTGTCCGTTCTCAGGCGTCTCCTCATCAAACAGCTCTTGTTTTAAAAGTGGTAATCTCACCGTGGCCGCCTCAGGAGGTCATCGCTCGACCTCCACCCGCAGCGTTCCGTCTGCTGGAGATAAAGAGAGACAGAAAGCCACTATCACCAACTCATTCCCTATAATCACCCGTCCAGTGTCAAGTATCTTGTTCAGTTGCCGCCTAATAACACGTCTGAAATGAACCCAGCGCACTTTCATCTTATTTGTTGTGATTTTCATCGGCTACAGCGAGGTGAGGCTTGTTAAAGACGTTCTCGTTTAACAGTTCAACATTATTAATTGAATAGTGTCCAAGCTGTGACGTGGCGTCGTCGTGTTTAAGCGAGAGAGGTCGTTATCTCTTTGTTTGGTGAACTTTATTTAAACAGACACAATTAGCTGAGGCAGGAATACGTTTGTGGCGTTTCCATTAGCTAATAGAAGCCATTGTTCAGAGCAACATACTTCAGTTCACATGAATGACTGCCACATGTGCCTGAAACATCCTGCTCATGCTAATCYTGTTWTGTCATTCTGTTCATTTCACAGCATATCTGAGGTCAACTGCTCAATTCCCTTATTCAGTCTGTTTCTGTTTGTTACAGTTATTGTGTTTAAGGATAAATGTTGATGTATTTACTAGTTTTATTTAGTTGTCTGATGCAACATGCACAATCACCTGCTCTCTTGTAGAGTAACAGCTTTAGCTGGCGTCTACACTGGTGTGTGTAAGGTTGTGTTGGTCTGTGGAGGTTTGTCTTCTGCCTAAAGTCAGCACAGAGTCTCTTCTCCACAGCTCCTCAGACAGCTGGACAGACGCTAAGATGCTAAACGGCAGAGTGTGTTTTTAGCGCTCCATAAACGCCGCCATCTGATATTTTGAGGGTGGGGGTTTAAATGACCGTGAGCTTCAGTCCAGGGCAGGCGATGTGTTTCATTTTAAACTATGAATCAATATGCAGTCTGTCCAGAAGTTTAGCTGGTCTTAAAGTTGAATTTTAACTTTTCTCCACATATATTTAATGTTTTGTTGGCTGACATCAAGCCCAAACATATTGATCAACAAAACACAACAATAACTGCGGTTACTGCGCAGCCGTAGTGTAGGCTGCACTTTCACTGTCTGATAGACTGACTGGTGTCAGATCCAGCAATGAGGAACTTCCCAAATCTCTGAACCTTCAGTCAAAGCGGGGGGTCTATTCTCCTGCCTGTTTAAAAATGTACAACAGGGGTTGAAAAATGAATTACAGGGAATAGATGTGTGGAGGAGGAGCCCTGTTGTCTGTTTTTAATTTCTTTTTGTTTAGTTTCAAATGATTTTCTGTCATGTCCAGGTTTGTTTCTCAGCGGATTATCAGCCCATTTAAAGAAAATATTTTCTTCTCTCATCTAGATTCTGGTCTAAGCTGCCTGCTCACCAAAGCTGGTTTAGACTTTGAAAGTTAGTCCTTTCATCTGGAGCTGAGCTGTTGTTTTCTGATGTTTATTTCATGCTTCTGCTGTAAACACCAGCACAGGCAGACGTTCTCACTGTACATGTGCACACGACTCACACTGTCAGACCTGTGCTAATATTCACTGCTGTAACCAGAGAAAGTTAAAAGAGTCAAAATCACACGACACTGCATTCAGAGACTCTTAATAAAGAACATTATATCTCATTAACAGTGATTGTTACAGTTCAAAAGATGAGTCCTTCTGAACAGTCATTTATCCTGTTAGTTTTAAAACTATAACTCTAGTCAACATGAAAACTCTACTTGGTGTATATTTTGTATGTATAGAATGAATAAAAACATAAATGACGATATAAATGGCAGATTTCAGATCTTTCATGCGCTCAGTTTAGTAAAGATATAAATGCACACTTTGCTTTGACAAAGTGCTCCCGGTTTGACTGTAATTGTATTTTTCATGTTTCCATTGCTCCATTGCATTGAAATGCTCATGTAATTAGTAATTAGAAAATGTAATTAGTAGTTTTGTCCTGTTATAACTGTGAATACAGTGTCTGTTTTCACCTGCTAACTGCTTTAACTTTCATTCGTAACACGACATGATTTTATTTCTGCTTTTTGTTTACTTTTGGCTGCACACTATTAATTCACAGCTGAAGCGATGCGATCATGGCTAATGAGGGAGTTTTTTCATGGTCTCCACGTTTCAACATCCTTTACCCCCCCACAGCCCCTCACAGCCCCTCGTCTCTCTCCCCACTGCCGGGGTCGTTCTGCAGGCAAAGATAACACACAGAATTAATTAAACCCTCCGCAAACAATAAGCCGACATTTCATACAAGCCTCCTCCCCCAGCGGGCCTCAGAACTCAGCCTCTCTGTTTTATTATTTTTATGAGGAAATACATTGAGCCTTTTCTCTCTTTTATATGTAAATGCTCAAACACATAAAATGGTTTGTGGATATTAAAAGGATTTGTTATTTCTATCACCTGTCAAGCTCAAATAAAAGACTGAAAATATGTGATTATACAGTTTGCTTGCACACGTGCCGTGATCTCCTCCTTGATTGTTTGAGATAAAAAGATTCCGCTGGGAGAAAGAATACAGACAGAAAATATCAAATAAAAGCAACATGTCCTCAAACCATTTGATATCCTGTCGGGTCTTTTCTAAACACGCTTAAATTGGATTTTTCTCTGGCATTTCAGTAAATTTGTAAACTTGGGCGTGAAGGCGTCTCCTGAGGTGAAATCATCTGTTTTGTGTCAGATTAAACGTAATTGTGCAGTGCGAGAGTTCATCAAAACAAACAAAAGGCTGTTTTCTGGAATGAAAAGATGAGGAACGTGTGATTGTTCATGACTCTGAGGAAAGATGAGGAATGTGTTGACATTGAAAAGTGTTCATCTGGGCCGTTTCATTGTGTTGTGCAGGCTGTTAGCGATTAGCATGCAGGTCTCCTCAGCTTGTTTGCAGAAGGTTCCGTTTGCATCTTTTGCGAGAGTGCTGTGGCATATATTAACCTGCTTCACTTTAAGAGGACAAAACTGATCTCAGACAGTCTCATAAGAATTCAGTCAGATTGACAGAGAAAGTGTTTTTGTAGAGTAACAAAAGTTTGGCTGCTAATTCAGAAGCAGCGGGAAGATATTCAGATGCCATTTGAACAGAACATGAGTGAAAGGGAAACTGTGAGGAAAAGAAGAATTTTTTCTATTCAGGGCATTATGGGTAATTCTCCACACTTCTACTTATGTCTGTGGAGTCCATTTTATATTAATGTTAACATGAAATCAGAAAGTGTCACAGTCAAACCAGAGCAGAACACAAGTGTGAACAGGAAGTGAACTTGAGGATGGCTAATGTGATTAAGCAGATTATTCATGCTTACATAAGCAGTGCTTTAAAAGATTTTTGACCCAACACTGAAGGAGAGTCAGATTCCCTCTATAGATGTTAGCATCTAGATTACAGAGGACCTGTCAAGGAAAACTTAAACAGACAAATGGTCATTTTCTCGCATACTTTGTGAGACTTTGTGATTCTTAGAGGCCCTGGAGGATTGTGGGAGTTGTGTGTCTGTGACATCACAGTGAGGAAACAGGAAGGACAATTGTGCTCTTAAAGTGACCACACGGGCGACTGCTCTGTGACACGCTCGATTGGCGCTGGTTGAGCTGAAGCAGAGCAGAAGTTTCAGCGTTTAATTTTACAGTATTATCATCAGGTCGTAACTCAGAACTCTCACAGGAATAAACCCCTCCCACCTGCCCCCACCTGCACCAAGACCCCAATTACCCCTAATCACCAGTCGCTGGACCACTGGAGGTTTCTCTCCTGTCTTCTGTCACATGAAGGGTTGCATAAGGAAATTACTTCAAGCTTCTGTCAGAGATGCATGTTTACTCAAGGGAACAGCAGTATTGTGTTTTGTACTTTCTGTATTTTGTGCCTTTTTCTCCCAGATTAAAGTAACAAATCTAGAGCTGTTTGGTTATTACAAAAGACGGCAAACAGAATTCAAGCGGGTATATTTCTCCCTCTGTGGAAACTGAGAAACTCTGTGGAGATATTTTGAGGTTTTGATTTGATTAGCTCTGTTACGGTTCATCTCTGTGGATGTGGCTGTATTCCTCGTTTAGGTGTTGTTTCAATTCACTGAGGCTGTTTGAAAGAAGATGTGTTTGATTTCACTAAAGCAACATGTCATTGCTCCTCTTGTCTTAGATAACAGAGGACACACGTACGATTTGTCCGCCACACTGAGTGTTTAAATGTCGTCTTACTCTTGAGATATGTTCCACCTTTCTCATTACTGTGGAGTCAGAGAGAGAGATTTCATTGCTGTGGCAATATCACAAAGCCATTAGGAAGCATTTCAGCCACTGTCATTGAGGTGAAATTGCTCTGGGGGTTTTCTAGCACCTTAGCAATTGCTTGGCTTCTTCATTTTGAACCTTCTGTATAAATGTGGTCTGTTTTTTCTGTATTAGTATTAGACTGTCTTGATTGGTCAGAATGGGTGATATAGAGCTCTGGTTTGGTCACACTATGTTCCTTACATCACCCTGATGTCACCCTGCCTCACCATCTCACTGCTAAAGTGTCCTTCACTCCTCACACCCTGATCTTTAACTGCATCTGTTAATTGTCACCTCGCTGACCACATCTGTCTCCTCTTCTCCTGATTGGTCTGCAGGTATGATGAACCACCCCCCCATTCCCATCGCTGAGCTGTCTGAACACACAGAGCTCCTGAAGGCCAACGACAACCTGAAGCTCTCACAGGAGTATGAGGTAAACACATCCTCCAACAACGACATCATTTCCTGTCATAATAAACCGGTTTCAAATCACAGGTGATTTTCTTAATGAAGGGATCCCACCAGAGCTAACCCAGATGTGTTCAGTTGTAGCATTTTGCGTGGTGATTACTCAGGAGTTAGCGGGTGTAGCTGTGTCAGCTGGAGCTGCTAGGCTAAAACACGTAGCTGCAGCTGATTAGCGTTTGCTGAGTCAGTCTTCATTAGCACAGAGCTAATGTCATCGTCCTTCTCAGCACGCAGCCGTCAACATCCTCAGGGTTTACAGTCACCTCAAACAGCACCCAGCGCCTCCCAGCTGGAACACAGGAATTTCTGAGGCCTGCCAACACGTTATCAGTTTTTGGGACATTGGCTTAGCATATAAATTGGCCCTCGCTGGAAACTGTGTGTAGAAATGTCAGTCATTATCAGCTTAGCCTGTAAGTGTCATTTAAATATGAAAGTGTTAATGTAACATGTACATGAAAATCACAATACACCACATCTGATACACTGAAATACACACAGTGAGGAGTTTGACGGGTTTTCCACAGGTTACCCAAGTTCTCGAACCTGCTCCAGTCCAGGTTTTACTGGATGTGGATTAATAAACTCAGGTAAAGATCAGTCTGACTTGATCCAGATCCAGACTAAACCAGATTATCTGAGTTAAACCCATCGACAGCTATTAGAGGGGGCAATAAGAGTGACTGGAGCGAGTTTGAGAACATGGGTAACCTGTGGAAGATGTGTGCTCTGTTAATCACTGCAGAGTAAACAGTGACATCAGACTCCTCATTGTGGGTAATTTAGCCCCAATTTCTGCAAGCAGGGATGCTTGTCTAAATGAAAACATCCCTCAGACGAGAGAAGCTGGGATGGCGCCATCGCCCGAGGACTGGCGCGGATCATAATGGAATACTAAATTACCCTGACAGGGGAATAGAATATTTATTCAGAAATTCTCTTATTGGGAATGTGGCAGCGTTTATCCTGCGGCGTCAGACCGGTCGGCTCTCACATTCCCTCACAGGAAGAAACGGAGTCCTTCAACAACATTTCTTTTATTCTTTACTGTCCGTATAATGATCTCAACACAGCCACCTGCCCGAGCACTCGTGAATATTTTAAGTGATGCTCGCCAGCTTTTAATTACACTCAAATGTGGACCGTGTTTGAAGCGGGACTTTTATCTTGCTGTGACTGTTTATCTGAGTGACTTTGTGAAAGATTCTCTTCCTGTTCTGGTACTTTCTAGACTCTTGGCTTCACTCAGTTCTGAACCCTTGTGAGGCTCCGCCCTCTTCTCTGCATTAGTATTCATGTGTGATGCGGTGAGATTCAGGGAAGGCCCTGAGGGTTGTTTCTGTCTTTCTCCTCCACAGTCCATTGATCCAGGCCAGCAGTTCACCTGGGAACATTCCAACCTGGAGGTCAACAAACCCAAGAACCGTTACGCCAATGTCATCGCCTACGAGCACTCCCGTGTGATCCTGGCTCCCATTGAAGGTCAGACAGAACCGCACCAGTCCGTTTACCAGTTAGTTTTCAGTGTTCTTTACAGAAACAGATCGAGCATGCGTTATAAATCTGTGACATTTACTCACCTTCATGGCATTTACAAATCTTAACAGTGAATGTGTGTAAAGCAGAGGGAGGACAAACGCCATGGAGGAGTCTGTACTATGTTTTCGGGTACTAATGTTATGGTGTTTTTATGAGATCAACAGACATGATTGTTTGGAAGTGTCTTCATAAGATAAAAGAGCATGAAGAGTCATCAGTAATGACATGAGCGTCAGTAAATAATGACAAAGATTTTAATTTTGGGGGTTACTGTTTCTGTAAAGAAATGTTTCAGAATGACAAATCTTTGTCATCACACACAAATGTATCGCAGCAAAAAGCCTTTTTGAGAGATTTATTTCACTGCAAGATCTAAAAATCTTTCCAAACAACGTGATAAATCTAGTACATCCACCTGAGAAATTGTTTTTTGTGTTTGTTGTTATAAATAAATGTATTTCCTTGTCTTTCTCTGAATGTTATTGGCCACTCACTCATATTATTGTTTGAATGTGCTGTTGAATCCTGCAGGTCTTTTGATCTTTCTGTTGAAACTTTAAACTTTATTTGGTGGGCAGAAATGATTGTTGTAATATTGCTGCCTTGGCTGCTGAACAGTATAATTTACTCTAAAAAACATGAGAGCACTTGAGTGACACAGACGAGCACTTCTGGAGTCGTTCACTTCCTTTACTGAGTTTTTCTGTGGAATGATGAACGTTTCTGTGGAGCTAACAGCTACTCCTCAAACTCTCTCTGACGTTTTCCCTCCGGTTTCTGCTTTGCATTCTCTCCCTTGTGTTCACATTACCTTGATTCTCGCCACAGTTCACCACGACCCAATTTAGGCGACCCAATTAACAGAATCATGGTGAAGACAGCACCCATAAATGCATAAATTAATCAAGTTTGAAATGTTCATTTTATAGCACAGTGATTTTGTCATTAGACACAGTGCAGGAGCGAGCTGGGCTCTGTTCACTTAGCTATGACTAAAGTGAAGCAGAGACAGTGCGAGTGGGAAAAAGGCTTTTAATGGTGTTTTCTTTCCTCTGATTGCTAATTTTGCCTTTTCTCTGATGCGGTGGGCAGAAAATGAGTGTTTCATTGCTCAGTGTTAAAGCCTGAAAACAACAATTTAGCGTTGCGGCCGTGTTTGTGACTGTTGTGTGTTAAGTATACTGTGAAATTAAATATTTCTCTTATAGATTATTTGCGAGAGCTTGAAGCCTCAAGTGTCATTATAAATGACTTCAGTGCATTTTCAATCGCTGCTGCTGTTGCAGGCGTGTAGTTTCTGCAACCGAAACCCAGGCAAGACTACATTCATGTGCTTTCCAAACATCTCAAGAACTTCAGCTCAACTCCAGCTGTCTTCTAACCTGTAGCTCAGACACACGAGGCTTTACATTCATTTACTGCCAGCCGCCCAGAGCGATGGCAGAGAGAGAGTCTGGTGAGGGTTCACTGACATACAGACGGAGTGTGATGAGTTTAATGGCTCTTCCTCTGTGGGGATTATCTGTTCTGTCAGAAGCTGCTGCAGCCTCGTACCACAGTGTGACTTTATATCATATTAGTAGGCAGAAAACAGCACTCCCAGTTTATACCAGTAAACACGGCCTCGTCGTCAGCCATTTTAAAACTTCTCTGAAATACAGTGAATTTAACAGAGATGTCTTTTTTTACATTCTAATGCTGCTTAAGGTTTCTTGCAACAAAAAGGATTACATTTATTTTAAACTCTCCAAATTAAATCCTGTTTTATCCTACTGTACCTTTAAGATACCTAACTGTACAATAACTGTATTTTCACAGGAAAGATGAATACTGTAATATATAAATATGTGTTTTTCTAGCAGTACAGAACTGTTCTCTGCTGTTTTGGCTCTAACACTCACAGCTGCTTCCCTCACACTTCATTTCCAGGCATCACAGGCAGCGACTACATCAACGCTAACTACATAGACGGCTACAGGAAGCAGAACGCGTACATCGCCACACAGGGTCCTCTGCCGGAGACCTTCGGAGACTTCTGGAGGATGGTGTGGGAGCAGAGAGCCGCGACTGTCGTCATGATGACCAGACTGGAGGAGAAATCAAGGGTGAGGCTAATCAGGAACACCACCAGTCATAGTCCATGTTTTAATATGGCTTACAAGTCAAATGATTGAGGTTACACTTAAGATATTCAGGCAACTCCATGATTTTTATTCATTCCAATAAAAAGGTTGTTATATGCTCCGATTTTTGTATTTGTTTTTGTATTTTTTATTTGTAACAGATTTTTTCAGAGTTCAGTATTTTGGCATGACCTCCTCTGTGAAGGATCATGCAGTGTGCAGCTTTACAATCTGTGGAAACTGGGTTTCTTAGAAGGCATCAAATCTACATCTACCGTTAAAGCCATGCAAACGTGTGTGCAGCACGAGGTTTTGGAACAACTGCAGTATTGTTCCTCAAAACAACAAATGACTTTTTCTCTCTTGTTAAAGCAGCCGGGTCTCATTAGTGAACAAATTGACATTATTCCAGATGAAATGTCTTCACCGACTGAATGAATGAGCAAACGGACAGAGAAATATGGAGTGAAATAAAGAAAGAGACTCTGATGAAAGAGGAGAGAATCATTTTAGCTCTGTCATTTACCACAAAACAGAGAGAGAGAGAGGTGGAGGACCTTCTCTTGACCCAGCCGGTTCTGTCTCAGGAGCCTCAGATCTGTTTAACCTTATTCATCAAAACACTTTAAAAGATCCTTTTCCACAATAATGTTGAACATTTACACAGAATTTGACTTCATTCATTTCTGAAGCGTCATTAATTAACTTAATTAATTAACTTATCACTTGCAGATCTTTTTAAGAAAACAAATTCACTGTAATTCAGCTGTACAGGTGATAGCTCTCTCTCTCTCTCTCCCTCAGTGAGTGATCTTCTGTTCTCTGCTGTGAGAGTCAGTGTGAGGTGATAATGTAGCGTGTCTCGTCTCACAGATAAAGTGTGATCAGTACTGGCCCAGCAGAGGAACCGAGAGTTACGGGATGATCCAGGTGACGCTGCTGGACACCATTGAGCTCGCAACCTTCTGTGTTCGGACCTTCTCCTTACACAAGGTAAAGAGAAGTCCTTTGTGTTCTGTTGTCACACTTACAGACTGCTTTCAGACTTGTTTATTTTTTGTTTATTTTCTTTAACATATTTCCAGATGTGTATCTTGTGTTTACACCCCCTACATGTTGCACTGAACTGTTTCAACTCAACGCAGCATCATAAAACATAAAACACAACGCTGATGTCCTGACAGGCTGAAAAACAACCAGACGCGACACATTCGTTGAGACATCAGATGTACGTGAACACAGATAAAGGTGCAGCCGCAGTTTAGAAACGGTTGCTTGGCGATCGATCCATAACGAAACTGAAACCTGCGTCCCCGTTCCATCAGACGCACTATTTGAACCCAAAAAATGTTAAATTTAATTCTGATGAAAATTTGTTTTGGGACAACATTTAACATTTCATCTGCCATGTGCTGTTTGGTCTCTCTCTCTCTTTCTCTCTCTTTCTCTGTGTGCTTTAGATATGTAAAAGGGTTTTCTGAAGCGTCTCTTATTTCCCTCTGGACCCTAAAGCGGCGTTATTTATTTATTTGTTTGTTTGTGAGCAGACACATAACACAATTTCACTTTGGAGCACCGACTGAAATAAGCCAGCAGTATGACTGCAAACGGAATGATTTTCAAATACCCTCCATGGGTTCTCATCTCGAGCTCGTACACAAACACGCACGCTTTTATAATCTCCTCATTTCACATCCATCATCTTTTAATGTTACGCCTGCCAGAGAGAAGCACTTAGCTAAGTGACCAGAGCAAAACTACTCCACAGGAAATTGGCTTTCCAGACACACAGCGGTCAAGTAAACATAAAGTGGATGAAGAGAGAGTGAGTTACAGTCAGAACGTAAGATGAATTCAAATGAATCGAGCTTTTACTGAAGTGAAGGACATCGTAAGACATGAGCCACAGAATTGATTACAGAAACTCTGTTGCTAAAAGCTGAACTTACTTTGTGTGGTTATGGAATGTGCTGTCGCTCTGAAGTTTGTGTTATGGCTCATTTTGGAGGGTTTTAATTCATTTTAATTGAATTTGATATGCTGATTAGTGAAGCAAATTAACAACAATTATTTTCATTTATCAATGTTTGTGTGACCAGGGATATCCAATTGAGTTTCATTCCTGCAGTAATTAATCATGAAAGAATATTGCTTGTGATGCAGGAGATAATGTTGCATGCGTGTATGCGTCAGAAG
>JAZGTJ010008764.1:0-20482 GCA_036877575.1 Botia almorhae | reverse complement strand
ATGTATTCAAACAATACTTACATGGTCCTTGAAGTACTTCAGACGATCTCTGTATTTTTTACGAGCTTGGTGCATCCTGACCATCGACTGAATCTACAGACAAAACATTCACATATTTACCCACTTACAGTAAACGTAAGTGTAATAAGCTATGAAGTAATGCTGCTCAGATTTGTTGATGTTTCCATCAGAAGTCCTCTTGTTGCTGATCATCATCTTACCTTCACTGCATCTGCAGTGTGATCCTTCAGGTACTGCTTTCTGTCATTATAATTCTTCCTTTCCTTATAGCCTCTCCAGTGAGCCTGTAGAGCAGAGAACAGAAGCAGAGAGTTTTTGCAGTATTGTCTAAAGCCTTGTTTCTGAATAACTAAAGGAAGTGGGAGGAGAATGACCTGTATGGATGTAACAGACGGCTCCTGAGACTTCAAGAATTCAAGACGTTTGTTCATTCCACGCCGCACCAGGAAACCACGGCAACGTGCTTGCAGTTTGGCGATCAGACTCTCGTTGGCCAACCACAGCTGCTCTCGGTTATATGCTGTGGTTACTCCAGAGACAACAGACTATTCAAAAACACAAACGGTTAATGGTTCAGAATAATTCTTTTTTCCTGCAGCAAAAAAACAAACAAAAAAACAAAACAAAGAAAACATAAAAAAATACAATATAAACACCTGCCTGAACAATGAATGACAGGCTTAGAATATACTATTATACTATTATACTAGAATATACTAGTTGTCTGCTCGACAACTGTAATAAATGCATCTCATGAAGTTTTACCTGTATTTCCTCCTTGTTAAGTTGAGAGTTGTTTGGAACCAAGACTGCAGGCTCATCCCAGGTGCCTTCTCCAGTCTTCAGATTATAGTAGTAATTGTGTCCTCCCTTCACCCAATGCTTCATCCACTCACTGCCATTATCCCCTACAACACAACCCACTTTATTAATCTCTCTTCATGTGAGAACATGCACATCCCAGATTGTTCACTGCTTTTATATGATTATTTCTCTAAGAGCATAAGATGATAATGGCGGCAACAAAGAACCCCAAAATGAAACAGAACTGTTTTACTTTTTACGTTTTGCTTTGGGTTTTAATGTGTGTGTGTATATCAACAGATACAAAAACTGTAATTTTACCTTCCTTTCTCTTGTCCTGTTTGATTTTGTACAGGTCATCCTGGTATGTCTGAGCACATTCTGAAGTGACTCCATACAGACCAGCTGTGGGTGTGCGCAGGGCTGCCAGTGTCTGTGAAGCATCTCTGTTATCCACAGCCTCATTAATGGCCTGAATTGCCTGTGCAACTGAAGAAAGGCAAAAAAAATCTTTAGAGCAACTGAGATGTTTCATAGAAAACAATCGCTCTTTAATTCTTTATTAAAGCTGACAGAAACAAACTGACTTTATAAACACACAAACAGTGAGTGAATGTTCTTACACTGCAGCGCTTCCTCTGAGTCCTTGTTGGCTCTCAAGATGGCGTTCTGGATCTCATCTAACCAAAGTACTGCAGAAGGATCGCCAGTCTCCTGGAAAAACATTTAAAATCACATACAACGTCAAAACCCCATCGTTATTATGTATTTTGATCACTTTACAAGAATTGTCATTTCTGAGACACTGTTGGCAAATATTGCCATTAATTTCCGATACTGGCAACAGTGTTTCTGCAAGATATGACAGTAAATACACATTTGCTAATGTAATTAAACTGTCAACACATGACTTGGATTATAAACAGTTTCAAGGGCATTCGTTCATAACAAATACTGCATGAAAGTGTCAGTTCTGAGTAAGAGGAAACACTATTCAACAACAACACTGCCAAGGCTATAGAAAAACTGCAGTCTTTCAGGAAAATAGCAGAATTTTCTTTCACATGTGCTGGAGGGGCCATACGGTAAATAAGACGACATGGAGCTTATTGATTTCAATGCAGATGTGTTTCTTTGAATGGATCATTTATAACTATATGGCCTGCCAGCATTATTCCCTCCCTTGGATTCACTCGGAATCACTTCTGCTTAAAATTCTTATTTGTGAGTTGTTTTGAATAACAGACTCGGCTGTATAAACACTTATAAATGAAGTTATATTGGCAGCACCTCCAGGTGGTGCTGTTGCTCTCTCACAGGAGCCCCAACCGCACGCTGAGCTGTTTCCGGAGCACAATTTGCGACACTATGATTGGTCGAGCACACATGCCGCTCTTTGCGATCTGCCCACATTTCTAGCAGCACACCAAACCTGAGGGTGTGGCAAGTTATGCAACAGAGGGTAACGTTGTTCCTTTAGAGTTTATACTGTTCTGCTTCACTGAGTAACACGGAATCACAGTATAAAAATAACGTGTGCTTGATTAAATTGCAGATATTATTAAATGTGTCCTCAGTTGTGGAGTGTAAATTATTAGAACTTCTGAATAAAGTCTGTCAGCTGTATGAAAGTTAGCTCTGACGGGTGTGGTGCAATGTCGAGAATTACATTACAATATGACAATAATACCATCGGATAGAAGAGGAAGTACTTCTACTCCATCACACTTAAAGATCTCTACAGATAAACACGAAATGCTTACCACCAAAGTACACGCGTGATGTTACAGTAATGCTGGCATAACCTCACTATCTAAAGGCATATAATGTCATTTGTAAGACAATTTTTCATTATGATTCTACCTAAAACATGTCGTTATGTGGGTAAATAAGTGACAATTGTTATTCTCTGTCTGGTCAACACATCATTACATTTTACTTGTATCCCCTCATTTGGAAATCATTTAAAATTGCAGAAGTGAAAAAAATCTTTCCTTTTCACTAACCACTTCCTGTGTCAGCTGAACAGATCTGGTTTAATTGAAGCGTCACGCTGAAATGACCCTGTGCTGGTGTAAAAACCAGGAGGAATGACATCAGACTCAAAAAAACCTTTACTGGGTTATGCCAGCCTAAACAACCAACATTTTGCCCTTTTAAGGCAGAGAAAGAGTCATCAGCTTTGTTATTTCCGATGCTTGTGAAATTATGGCTAAAGGAAGCACTCTGTTTTTCCAGCTATGCTTTTTTGGCCAGCATGCTTCTTAACATGGAGTTTGGCGGATAACAGTCCGATAGAGGCATCATGCTAGTATATTAAAAAAGGATTGTCTGCTGTGAGGACTATTACATTAGTAGTAAGGTAATAAAAAACAGCAACACTTGGGATTGGTTATGTGGATACATCATGAAAAGAGTTATTTCCAGTACTGTCACTTTAAAGAACTGCTCTCTACCTAAAACTAGTACAGCTCTGAACCACAGTGACACACACTGCTGTGGTAAACCACTGGCCTCAGATGTGCCCTACAACATTCACCTGTGTACTACAGGTTTCAGTTTTAAGTCCAAAGGAAACACGTGGGGTGTGGCTTAAAAACAGTGACTGTGCTAAAACTGACAAATGTGGTTACCTACCAGACATGAACCTGCTTTGCACCAGCTGGCGAGCTTCTGATTAGCGCCAAATTGTTCTTTACTATACACATTATTGCACCAAGTCATTCTTCAAAAAGTGGTCAGATGAGGAATTTAGATATAATGGGTTTAACATTTAAATCAATGAATGAAAGCTAGACAAAATATGGGGGTGAGATGTTATGAGCTCATGATATCATCAGACTTGAGTCATGAGAAGCTCAGAGCGCTGACTCACATGATATGTGCGTTGACTTCACACTTCCCTTGATGAAGGGATTTCAAATATACTAAACACATCTGTTTTTGTATCCAGCATGCTTTAAATGATACAGATATCATGTTGGGCTGTTGTTGTTGTTGATTTGGCTGGTTTTAGGTGATTACATACATGGGCCTTCTCTCTTCTCGCCTCCTGCAGTATGTCATAATAATGCTGGGCCAAAGATGGATCTATGTCTGTTAGCTTGGCAGCCGGGTTCTGTAGAGCAGCCATTGTCCTCTGTAAGTCTCCTTCAGCCAGAGCTTCATTAATCAGTCCAATAGCAGCAATCCCTGAAGACATAAGAGGTCAAAGGTTCAGCACCATCACAGTTTACAATGCAGCCCAATCTGAATTTGATTCATTTATGCTGGACATCATTAAAATGTCTCACTTTCATGTTCCTCTTGAATTGTACTGTTGACCTGGTCTATACAGGCTTGGATGTCATTCCAGGTGAGATAGTCACAACCCATTTCCCTTGCAGCTGCCTTGAGACGTATCAGCTCATCTATATACCTGCAGGCAAACAGTTGGTAGATTAATAGGAGGAGGTGGATCAGAATCTTTAGTCATTTGGGTTGCAGGTTAGTAAATCAACATTAAACAACATATACAACCCATGTCACTTCAGCACAATTTCTGAGGGAAACAGAATGTTCAAAGAGGATTAACAAAGAGAAAGTGACTTAATTTTATCTATCAAATTGAGAAACTGAACTGAATTGAGAAACTCAAAATCCAGTGTTTAATGATTGCTAAACAATGATTAAACAATAGCTAAATAGCTAAATCTAGTTGACTATAGACCATGTGGCCTAGGTTACATTGTGAAAAAGAAAGTGTTTTTTAAGACAAAAGACAAAATTCTATGGCTTTGGACTAACATGAGTGTGGTTCAGGGAAGATGGGTTTTATTTATGGGTGAACTATACTTTTAGGACATGTTTTCAGCACCGATGAATTAAGTGCAAAAGACCAAAAATGTGTATTAAGAAAAGTAAACAGGATTGAGTTGAGGTTCTCTGTGGGAGTGCTGTCCCTCATTCTGGCTCTCACCTCTGGGAATATTCATCCTCCACATTGCCTAGGCCTGTTATGGGACTACTAAGCTGTTTCCACACTGCCGCCCGGTCCCCTACATCCAGTGCTTCATTTATCAGCACCACCGAAGACAGCATCTCCACGGCAACCAGCAGCTCCGGGTGTGTCAGGGAGCCCTGTACAGTTACAGATCATTAGCCTATGTAAACCTCATGTAAATAATGTTTCTTTAAAAGGTTCTGGTTACAGCAAAGTAACATGCCAGCGTGAGTAATAAGCAGGCCCATGTGAATCTCCTGACTGACTTTTTTGCTTTTATTTTTAGAGAAAACCGGAAGAATGGATTACTTGGTTAAATATATTCCGCAGGGCTGAGAATTCTCTACATTTATTCACTTCTTAAAGCAATGTTGGGAAAAAAAAGCAAGGGTTGGGAATGTGTACTTTGATAACTTTGATAACGCCTGGTAAGTCTTTCGAGCTTTCTGCAGAGTTCTGCAGGTTCTAATGCTGTATGGGCCTGTTGGAAAGCTGGATCTGACAGTGAGTGTGTTTGTGGGTGTGTTCTGACCTCTGGGCTCTGCTGCTGCAGGCTGGCGAGTTCTCTTTGGTACAGATCTGCAGCACTGGGGTAAACCTGTGGCAGCTGGGCATCCGGGTTCATCAGTTCATTCACTGTTTCCTGTGCTACACCCTTTCTGATGGCAGCATTGATTCTTTCCACCGCCCGCAACACTTGAGTCATACACACACAATAAACTCATTCAACACAAAGAGCGACAGCTGTGAACTGACAAATGAACTAAATGAAAGTCAAAAGACGACACATTTCTCTGACACGTCTGGATCTCTGAGCAACAAACAGCACCATGACTTCATAAAGATCAGAAGAATGTAGCGATACAAAGGGGAGTACATACATCTCTGATAGTCTGCTGCAAGCTGATTGGCTGCTTCCACTCCACTCTGTAACTCCTCCTTAGTCAATGGTTCTCCAGGGGCATTCTGGGAATAGGAAGGAACAAAAACCAAATATAACTTCTAGTTATATAAATATATAAGTAATTTATAAATATATAGTTATATAAATTCTAGTGGAGAGATATAGTAAGAGGCCACAATCCTGGGGTATAAAGTTTCAAATTTCTCACACTTTGGTTTGTATCTTGGTTCTGTGTTTAAGGCCAATTCAAGTATTTAACACTGTGAACTATGTCAAGTCCTGTATGTGACAAACCATACAATTTATTTTAAGAAAACTGTTTATTATTTATTAATAACTGCCTACTACCAATATTTTCATGTAAACCAGTGAGTAGCAAAGCCCTGTTACCTGTTCCTTCTGTTCCCGGTCAGCCAGCAGCTGTTTAAAATACCAACCCTTGTTTGGAGCCTGTACTGACTGCAGGCCTAAAGCTGGAGAACGGAGAGCGTCATAGAGCTTGTCTTCATCTCCACTCAGCAGGGCCTGTTCTGCCGAATTTAGGGCCTTGGACACTGAGATGGAACATGGAGAACTCAGATGACATCATTCATGGCAGAAGAACAAAAAGAACGACAGGGCTAAAGGGTTCATGAACGTACAGTTGACCTTGTTGACGTTGCCCTGGATTTCAGCATGTGTGAGCAACTCATCGTAAACATCCCTCTCAGCCTCAGAGTTTTCTCCAATCTACACCAAAGAAACATGCGTTACTTTTGTAGTCTTCAAACTGTGCAACAATGGGTAAATTATCATGGTATTTTTTAAATTAATTACATGCTCTTCCCTTTAGGCTACTGTGATACATTGTGTTGGTAATACCCAGCACTAGTGTATGTTAGAATAATCTTAGTCAGACACATGGAACACATGGAATATTTGGAAACTAGCTGTAGGGAGCCGTTCATACCCTTTTTCTGGAGTTGGCCACTTTCTCGCTCTTGGCCTGGAACAGTGTGTCCTGGTAATCCTGGGCGGCGCTTTCATTCAGCTGCAGTAACATGGCGTTTGGGTTTCTCATGGCAGCTAGAGTGCCCTCTGGGACTCCATGGTCAATGGCATCATTGATGGCAATCACAGCAGCATGTACTGAATCATTGCAGTAGAAGATCTTTGGTTAAACAGGTCATAATTTACTGGGTTGTTAAAAACTCTTGGCTGTAAGTTGTCTAGTTGTTTATGTTTAGAAGTTAAGAGTTGGAATTTGACTTTAAACGTCTATAGATCATGAAACATTGCTTACGGGCTGCCTCGTCCACTGATAGCTCATTGGCTAAAATCCCTCCGATTTTGCTGAACGCTGGCATCTGAATATTGTACTTCTCTAATTCACTCTTCATGTTGTTAATTTCCTCCTCTGAGAACAACAAAACATTCAACATGTAAGAAACAGTAAAAACAGGCATTATTCCATGTGTTTTTTTAACTGTATGATTCTCAGAATAAATATTGCCATGTCATGCTTTAGTGAGCATGGTAACCTTTTTGAAGTTATCTTGGTAGTGCATTTTTCCTTAACTGGACGTGATTGGCTGGACATTGTTTTCAATAGTTCTGGTAAGTAATGTTTCCCAGCCATGAACTTGGCAAGCAGACTGGGACAGCCAAAATGACAGGAAATGCTCATACAATTGGTAATGACATTCAGATTGGATAACAGCTCCCGGGAACAGAGGCTTTTCTGAACATTCCTGCTGTTATTGTATAAATAACACACAGAGACTGGCTCACCTGTGAAGGCAACCTTGCCATACAGGTCTGTAATCTGGGGCGCAAGGCCAAGTTTGAACAGGTAAAGACTGCAGAGAAAACAAAACATGATAAAGGTAAATGAAACATTCAGAAGAGAACTATCCTTATAAGAGAACTATAACTGTGCATGAAAAAAGGCTGAACTGAAATGATAGTCAGATGTTGTCTGTGTGACTTTTAAGTTTAACATATCCCAGACAGGCATTCCACATGTAAACCAATGACAGTTCCACAACTGGATTCAGTACCGCTCACCCAACGCCAGACCTCTGCCAAATTTCCCCCCAATACTGTGTGTCATTTCCTGTTTCTGAAGGCCAGATTTACGGCCTGTGGGTCGGACGAAAACTCAGCATTGAGCTGGAATGTGGGTTACATACGGTGGAATGATTTTCTATCCTACTGCTAAATGCCTCCACAGAAACCAGAACAGGTTTCCTTAATTATTTTAAGTCATTATTTACAAGATGGCATGCAGATGCCGATATAAGCCCCAAAGTAAAATTTATCTTCAACTGAAAGTTTAATTTTTTAGTTGAGTTGGAGCAACAACACAGAGGTCATGGGTTCAAATCCCAGGAAACACTTTCTGATTAAACGTTTATCTTGAATGTTCTCTGAATGTGTAAATACTGATGAATGAGCACCTCAGAACATGGCAGATACCTGAGGGCATGTATGCAGTAGATGCATCGGGGCATGTTCTTCCTGTCATAGATGTCAGTTGTCTCGGGATAAAAAATCTGGCAGGGAAAGACACGCATGTGTACTTTAATGAGACCAAACATGAAACATGAGAGAGACGTTCACAAATAAGCTCTGTCATGCTGTTGACTCAACAATAGAGAAGTTTACTAATGAAATAAGGCAAACTCGTTTTTCGCTGTTCCAACTGCACCACTCACCTTAGGAAGGCCTTTATCCGTCATTGCATTCAGCCATTGGATGATATTGTCTGTGTGTCTAAAATGGAGGCCAGTGGCCTAAAAATGAAACAAAGGAAAAGCAGCAAATGAATCTCAACCTTCTGCTACAGTATCTCCATACAAATTATCTGGTTAAAGTTCAATGTTACCTTGTAGCGTGTTTGCTCGCGGTCATAGATTCTTTTGAGGTAGACCACATTAGGAGCAAAGAAGTTTCCCAGCTTGGCCAGATACACACCATTCCTCAGCCCCTCCTCCAGCTCAGTGGTGGGGGGAAGATCCTCATTTAAACACGCCTCAATCCACCTGAAAGGGACAGACAGATGTTTGATGTAAATGATGCAAGTGTAATATCACTGACATCATAATGAAAAAGCGAAAGGTCACTTAAGATGCTTGTGTTAGTGTAAAGGTCAGTGTGCTACAACATTTTTAACCAGGCACAATGCACAAATATTCCAGCGCTATTTGTCTGTCCACACTACTACAATTAAACAAAACAAACTAGCTGAACTTCAGCGATCAATCATCATCCCTGTTTTGCATTTAATTTTTATGAGGAACAGTCCAATGACATTTTACTATGGGAGGAGCTGCTCAACGCAAAACAGAAACCAAGTGACAGACAAAATGTAGTGCTGCTTGTCTGTGTCGCAGCTGGTCAGGACAGAAACTTGGACTAATTTAAGTGTTAATCCGTTTTTAATTGCATATTGCTTTGTCGCAACACGCCCCATTAAAACACACTGACTACAAGGATCACTTCATTATCATGCATTTGACTTGGCACAGTTTTCAAACACATTTGAATGCCTTTATACAGTTTAAAACCTTCAGGCATTTTTCAAATCTAAAGTTACATATCAACAATCATCTCAAAGAACCAGTACACAATATGACATGCAAATGAGCACTGAAGGCCCACCCTGTTCTGTTGTTTACATCACAGGAATCATTTGTTATGAGTCTTAATTAGGGGAGAGTTTTATACAATAGAACACACAATCCAGTCACACATACTAGTACCTCACACATTCATAACATTCATAACATTCTCCTGTACAGTTCAACCCACTGAGATCACACACAAAAACATTCCATTAAGGCCAACATACGTGCAGGTTACAACACTGTCACATTAATGCATTGTCAAATAAATGTGTTAACAAAAATAAGATAATTAATTGCTGCCCCTGATCTGTACGTGTAAATCTTTAATACTCATTCCATCAAAACAATTTGAGCTTCAGGTTCATATTTTTTCAAGCGACTACAAATAACTTGCCTCAAACCACACTGACCTGAGAGCAGGCAGCACAACAACAGAACCAACCAATCACACGAGTGAAAAACAGCCTGATGAAGAGCAGTAGAACCATATTAAACCAAACTTAAGATACTTTTTCAAATTTTGAACTACCTTTTAACTTTATGCCACGTCTTAAAGATGAGGCTAATGTGTCTGACACAATACACAAACAGAACATAACGCTTCATGTTGAGACAGATGGTGAGGTGGACAGTAGGCCAGTGAATTGGTTATGTTTAATGATACAGAACAAAATATCTTGACTTCTAAAGTCACTTTTTACTTGTCTATTTAATGTGTCTGCCACAACGTGTTATTAAAATATCAATTTTATCTACATTACAGTTGAATTATTTGAGGGCTTTTCTCAGCAAGTAGATGACATGCAGATTTTGCTAAAGTTTCTTGCTCAGTCTGGCTGGGTTGATGCTCAGCAATGATGAGTGACGATGCAAAGTGCACACTTGGGATTTCCATGTTATTTACATACAGTGCCATGAAAGATTCGCCCTTTCATGCTATTTTTATTACTGTCTGTCTGGAAGTGTAAGTAACTGGACTGGGACTCATCTCAGCACTGTAAAAGTTGTTTGGTCAACATCTACCAGCAACTGAACACTGTCTATAATTTGATATGACAGATGGGCTGGTAGGTCTCTTTTCAGGTCCTGCCATATTATCTTGATTGGAACTGAAGCAATTCTCTATAAGAATTGTCTGGTACATTGCAGAATTCCTGCTTCAATGCTAAATCCAACAACAACAAAGCATTCTTATGACATCAAGTACTGTATATTCTGTAAATATGAAACTGTAAATATTTCTACTGGGGAACATCATACAATGAATACAGGATCCACTGGATTTAAACCAGTAACAGAAAGACTTTCAATCATCTATTTAGAATATTATCCCAGATTTTTACAGATCATTCAGATGCTTTTTGGCAAACATGAAATTCGCTTTGATGTTCTTCCTGTTGCTGCTCAACCGTTGCTCAGTCTCTTTTGTTGAGTCATGAACACTGATCTCAGCTGATGCTAAAAATGTCCCAACAAATACCAAACCCTGAGAATACACAATAATATCATTTCTGGGAGAACGTTTTTTTTAAACAGAAGTCAGGGGGTTACTGGAAAGCTGATCTGGCCAGTAATTGTTTTACCTGCCTCAGTCTTCCCTGATTCTCCCAGCAGATATTACTGTCTGTGGCCTGCTGTTATTAACACTGGTCGTACTGGATGATCCAACAGAAAGACTGTCTACCTAGAGACTCCCTGAGACCCCACACAGGGCTCACACTCATTGCAGTTAGGTAACAACCTTCCTTTCACACTGTTAGTTTAATGACTCTTTGCAAGAAGCATGCTTGCATGCATACACATGCACAGAAGACACACACATAAATATCTCAATGCTATAAATATGGCCTGACAATGGTCTACAAAAGCCAGATTTAATTAGTAACAGTAATTAAAGAATGCCTGAATTACCGCATACAACCTGGTAACTCAGTAACAGTATCTACAGCAACATACTTCCTTTCAGCACGACACAGGAAGAGCAAAGTGGCACAGTTCAGAGGTCATTTCAATAGGAAGAAAAGAAAGCAAGCCTAATGTGTCATAAGGAAGACACACAAAGACTTCCTGCTTATATTATATGACATATTAGATCAAATATTAGAGGGGTTCAGATGCTAAAAATCAAATCACATTTTCCTCATATTTTTGCAAATAAAAGGAAAAAAAAAGTTATATTATATATTGTATATAGGTTTGGAAATCTATATTGAGATTTCATACTGACACACTAAAGCAAAAGACAGATAAACATCTTTAATGCATTTCGTTTGCACAGAACTGTATGTATGACATGACCTCTTTAAGTTTAACAAAAACAGGACAAAATACTCATTAGTAAAAGCAAATCACTCATCAGTAAGTGGCATTTTGATTGGACCTGCGGGTCTCAACACAACAACTGCATTTTTATCCCCTTGCAGCTGCAGACCACAAACAAACACTTCCTCACTCCTACAAAACAGAACTTCAAAGGCCCGGTTCTATTTAATTATTCCACCAATCAAAACACAGCTTTGAGTGGAGAGGTAGAGAGGTTTGACTTTTACACTTAAGAGTGAGCAGCAGTTATGAGCGTTAGCAGTTAAAGGGGAGCATAAAATTAGCCCACTTGTGAAAACTAAATTAATAGTTTCAGCATTAAAATTATAAAATAATTTCAGTTATACAATGGTATACAGTGTAACGTATGAGTAAAAAGTATATTTGGTAAGCCCCTAATTAAATTTAATTTCAGCATGCAGTAGACCTGGAATTGACTCTTCGGGTTTGTGCAACAAAGAATATGATTTTAATATTTTTCTCAAGGGAAAGCCATGAAACACCCAGCGGTACATGGTGTGCTTGTGTCTGTACCAGTTCTGATGGGCTAAGAATAGGCAAATGAGTGGTAAAGCTTATCTGACTACATTGAAATATCTAGGAAAGGCGCAGACACACCTATCTGGTCTTACACCCACTGACTCTCATCTATGCATTAGGCCAGCCATAGCAAAACTATATAAAGCATATAGCATAAACACTATAGGAATGTTTGGATGGCTGTCAGTCTCACACTAACCATTATTTCAGTCTTTAAAAAGTGACAATAGCATTATGTGATAAAAGTAAATGACAGGGGAAAAACCCTGGCGAAAGAAACAGCAAAAGGGTTTCACAGTGTTGAACAGCCAAATGTTCCATTACATGCTCAGCTGCAGCAGTGGAATTCAGCAGCAGGACCTCCTGCATCAGGTGGCTCACACACTCTCAGACTGTGCTGAATCACCTCTCAACAGGAAACTGCTGTCTGAAACTTACTGGTGTAAATGTTGACACATGATGCTTATCTTGAATTAGTTTTGATATGGACAAATACAGATAGTTTTGAACAGACACAATTGAGCCCAGACAGTGATTAGACACTTACACCTTCAGCGTTCATTTCATCAAAATATCAGTGATGTCTGCAAACAATGTTAGACAGTTTCTTAGGACTTAGGACTTAATTAGTGACCTAGAAAGAGAATATTATTTATTTTACATAGTTTGAATTTCATATTTCAAAATTCTAAATCATTGTTTATTTTCAGCTTTAAACTAGACATTGCCAGAATTGCAATGTGGACTTTGAACCCCATTGTAAAAGTTACTCTGTTACATATTTTGTTTGTTATCTCATGCAATAACAATTGTAGTGTAGATAAAGATAAAATAAAAGTGTAGATACGGTACTCTGATAACTGTCTGTGGCTCCCTGCAGCTCTAACATATAATTTCCCATATGTTACAGATACAGACCAGCCAAGCCATCAGATTGAGTTGCATTTTTAAAACAGTAACAGTAGTGTACAGTGTTAAATCAGTGCTCTTTCCCTCAGCTTCCCTTCAGCTTACTTTGCTCTGCACTTTAGTGTGTAACAATGGAGTTAATGTGAGCTTGTTCCACTGATCTCACAGCTGTGACCTGAGGGCCAAAAGACCCTGTACAGTGTTTCTGTGACTCAAGAGAAAAATAAACCAAAAAAAATTCAAATTTTATAAACATTTTTGTGAGGACAAATGTTTTCACTGCCACACATTCCCACAGAAAACGCTGGATAAAGCCACAACCAGCCCTTAGAAGTCCAAACCAAACATGCATAAAAGAAAAACTTGTGAAATAACTTTGGACTGACTTGTCAACCAGGTTCTTGGCTAAGACAATCCTTCTTTAAGCATAATTCCAGTTTTAGGGCCAAGTGGATGCACTTATTTTCCTGGGAAAAGCACCTGCGAAGGGCTTAAGGGAGAGAGTAATAATGGGCGGGGTGGACACGCAGGGGTGTGAGCTCTTTCCTGTCCAAACAAGGGAGAGGTTGTTTAGTGAGAGAGTGAACGAAAATTGCACTGAAGCAAATCTTATAACAAGCAATGACCTCATCTCTCTGTATAATCATATCATTGTATCGCTTACCAGAAGTGAGTTAATGAGGCAGCATCTGACATAGGCCTATGGCTGATTACTGTATGGTTTACTGTAAGGCACTGTTCTTTGTTAAACTGCTTTGAAATCATATGGATCGCAAAAAACACTATACAAAAACATTGAATTGAGAAAAGTAGCTCCTCCTAAAAATGCAGGTATGATTTTTAATGTCCCCGTATGAGCTTCTGAAGGGGGAATTCCCTCTCTTTGGAATACTTTAAATATCCTGGGCTAACATGGGTCATCACATTCTGCACACAGTGCATGTCAGCTCACAATGAAAAAAGAGGGATGCACCAAACACTAAGTATATCACATGAACAGTATGTTTACACTGTACAACATACACATGCCTTTCAGTACAATTTAGATTAATAACCGGAGGCAAAAACACTAAGCTATGTTTTTTTTGCAACACCTTGGTTAGAAAACAACAAACCAAGATTCTTCATCATAAACGCACGAATGATTTTTGGATGTAACTCAACAGTAAACCAGAGATTCTGTCCATAGAGATTAAATGGACAATAATGCACAATTTCCCACATCCTCTGTAGTGTTACATACAGTGTTGTACATAACACTATTGCCTACAGATGGCTATGTACACACACACAAAGATTTTTCTACCTCACTCAGAGAACATATTTAAGACTTTTTGTGGCACAACAGGAAATTGCACGAAACATGTTGGCAATAAAAGGAACCATTTACTGTTTTTAAAACTTTTTAAAACTTTTTGATACACATTTGCAGACACTGTAAAAAACACTGTACTTGTATCCCCATTAATACAAACTAATGTACAAACAACAGGCATCTGGCATGTAGTGCACACTACAACTTCACAATGTTATGATAGTGGGTGGAGTTTCTTATAGCTGACAAAATGAACTCAATACGGATGGCAAAGAATGTCGACTTCTCTTTACAGTCGTCATTATGAACTTTTTCTGGAACTTGGGACACACAATACGCCTTGGAAGAACATGCAGGAGACATTGTGTTGGTTCTAGCAAGACTTTAAATACTTCTGGAGAGTGAAACGTCACCATATCAGAGACAAGCTGGACCACATTTCCCAACAGCTTCTCTATTGAATAAATTATAAAGTGAAGAACAAATGAGTTTGAATGGCTAGAAAAACCAAAAATGACCGACCCACCACACGGTAAACCACATCTAACTCTACCTGCACAGCTGTGTGCTCTGATCTTTGTCTTTTCTTTTTTGACTGTGTTTATAAGAAAATTTACAGCAGGTGCATTGTGAATATATTATCCAAATTTCTCCATAAATAAAAAGGCAAATAGAATTGCGGACAGATGATCATCAACAAGAAAGATGCATGAACTAAAACAAGCATAATACAGTATTTGCATGGCATTGCTTAGACACAAACACTCTTCACTTGAGCAGCACATTCACATACAATGCAGGCTATTCAGCTTGAAAGCACACCATGGTATGAAAATAAACCAACAATGAAAAATATCAGCACTGGTTTATTCTGACAGTAACACACATTATTTAGACGTTTAGACGCTGCACATAAACCTGCAAAATTCCCTTCATACCAGAATCTGGTGCACTTCAATATCACTCCATGCTCCATACATTCCAGCATTGCTGAATCGGGTCTGAGGGTAAACTCTGTCAGCCCGAAACGACCTGAGAAAGAAACTCTCTCACCCTCCAGGCAAAAGCCTGATGAATGACGTCAGGAACAGCAGTGATGCTGTTGGTGTGGTTGACTAAATACCTACCGAGTGCACAACAGAACAAATGAGGACATACTTAAGAAAGTCCCATGAGAACTGAATACAAAAAGTGATATTTAGTGTTGACTTTGTCTCTTTTTACCTTCTCTGCCCACTGTATATACAGTACAGTAGAGCATGGTTTCTCACTGTCACGCACTCATTCCCTCAAACACACAGACACCGGAACCAGTCTCTATGACAACCCCATGTTACCACAGCTACCGGGTAAGACATGAAATCAACAGGGACTGACTTACTTCCTCTTGCACTACTGATGCGTCTGTGTGTGCATGTGATTAGTGTACTGACAGACCACAGCCTCATTATTCTCCTAAAGATCACACAAATCCAAATATGGCAATGCAAGGCACAGGTCAATAATGGCAGAGCAGAGCACAGGTTAATGATGACACAGCAATGCACAGGTTAATGATGACACAGCAAGGCACAGGTTAATGATGACACAGCAACGCACAGGTCAATAATGGCAGAGCAGAGCACAGGTTAATGATGACACAGCAATACACAGGTTAATGATGACACAGCAAGGCACAGGTTAATGATGACACAGCAAGGCACAGGCTAATGCTTGGGGTGAAGGATTTGAACACACCCATAAATTACACTTTAACTCCCCCTGCACCATTTGTGACACTTAAAACCATGTGGCTTGTGAAGGAGGGCTGTGCTGTTACCTCTCTAAGTGATTGCACTTATATTTTAATTTTGCAGAAAATAAAGATTTGAAGAAAAACCCAAAGATCTGCACTGTAGAAGGAACCAAGAATGAAGAACTAAAAAATGAGTTTTTAACAGGCTGTATTCCTTCATGCAAAGTCTCAGTTATTCATAAATGTGCTGTAGTGGGTCTTGCTGGGACATGCAGGAAGATCTATGACATCATGTGAGAAGTAATCATGTCAGAAACATTAAACACACCACTAGCTAAAGGCAAGCTGCTATTGTAACAGAATCACTCTGAGATATCATAGATTTTCTTGTATTCTACATACAAACTGGAAAGAAGAACTTGCCTAAAAAAGAAAAAGCATTTAACTAAACCAAACAGCATTCCTGTAGCTCAGTGGTTAGAGCATGGCGTTAACAACGCCAAGGTCATGGGTTCGATCCCAGGGATTGCACATACTCAATGTATAGTGATCAATGAGTGGTATAATGCAATGTAAGTCGCTTTGGATAAAAGCGTCTGCCAAATGCCTAAATGTAAATTCATGTTCTATAGAAGTTAAAAAGAGATTTGCGTTCTGACCGTTTGGCCTCCTCCAGGTGGCACAGGTACTCATAGGCCATATTCTGCTGTCTGCGCTCATCCATCTCCTCAGCTGTGAGCCGCTCCACACCATCCAGAACAGCTAAAAGAAGAAGCGCAGACACTTAGAAATGTGGGAATGACACACTACAGAGACTCTGAGATATGGATACATTTAACATAATCTTCTTTACTTTAACAGTCACTGAAATATGATGATCCTAAACAGTTACTTTATGTTAGTCTGTCAACTTCTCCACTCTTTAACAAAACTGTTTGAGGTATTTATGCTGATTTTATAACACATAACTTGTCTTAAATGTCTGACCTCAGTGTCCTTAAGATTTGTGATTATTCCACACACTGGAACCATTTAATAAGGCTCAATGTCATGGAAAAAGGAGGAAAATCTATTTATTACTGTAAATGGTGGGGCATATTCCAGACAGAAGGAAAAACCAGGAAACTTTGGAAAAACACATTTGTCTGATAGCTCGGGGATGAGCTATACTGCAAAGGGAATCTAACTGAACACTTAAATCTCAGGCAATCTCCAGAGTTATAACAGAGTTAAAATTTGAATATTATCTGAATTGTAATAATCCACTTTGTGTTTTTGTCAATAAGGTAAAACAGTAATTCACACTGTCTGTGGGATGACATTGGATAATGTTAAATAAATGGGCCTGCAAAGTGCTAATTCTAAAAGTGTCTCACAAACAGGTCACTTATCTATTAAAAAACTTTCTAAAATTTTAGAAATATTAGAAATATTATAGTTAACCCTCACAGAAAAGACACAATTTCGCATGTTCCAAACACACACATTTCACGTCTGATCACGTGATTTTTAACATGTGGCCACATGAATTTCACATGTGTGAATCCCGTGTGAATCCTATGTAAATTCTCATGGGAAACCTATGGAATCACATGTGAAACAAGCTTCTCCACATGTAAAACTCATGTCTTTTCTGTAAGTTAAATCAGAATAAGACCATAATGCCACATTTATGCATTTAAGGTTTGTTTAAAATGGCTCATTTGTAACAACCAGACTGCTGTAAGTATCTGCAACACACCCGCAGGAAAATCCAGTTGATGATGCAAGTTCAGATGAAAGGAACTGATTCCTGTTTCTGGAATTTACTATAATGACTGTAAAACCTTCCAACAACAAGGCAACTGAGACTTTTTTCCATTGCATTTACAGAGAAATTAAAAGGAAAGTCGAGTCTCAAGGACAACACAAACACACCCTTGGAACTCCTGTGATTCTTTACCTGCTTACCAGTTTAACACTTTACTGCAGAAAAAACATAACTGATACACTTTTACAACTGAGATGTGACTGGCCTTCCCAGTGTAACAGGCAGCCACCAGTCACTTTTGTTAGGACCAGAACCAGTTAAGAGTCTGCAAAGTAACTCCAGAAACAGACTGAATCTGTAGAGGAGAAAACTACAGTAAAGACCCTAAAACCTTCATCCGGTTTATGAAGATGGGTGTTCTAGCTAAAATAGTAGATAAGTAATATACAGACAGCGTCATTGTGGGCTAGAACATTAACCACTGATCTGTTAAGAAAACTCTCACATCAGACTGGTGTGTCTAACTTTTAGTCTTTACCACAGTGGTTTTAAGCTTGTGTTAACCTCGTCTAGTCCGGCGGGGGAAAAACAAGCATATAGATGCTTTGTGTAAAATTAAAGTTTAAAGTTCGTGATAAGCTGTTCAATAAAAGTTCTGTGCCTTGTGTTAGTATAATGCGGAAGTTGTTAACTATGCGCACTGCAAGCAAGAATATTCAACTTATAATACAAGATCTGTAACTGTATTGAAGTTCATTGAATTGAGCTGACTGCAGTATTTGCATGAACTTAAAGGAAGAATCTCCTCGAGTCCTTAATAGCGCGCGTAGCAAGGTGAAGGTGAAAAGCAAGAGAAGCCAACAGAGAAAGTAGTAACACTTACAGCCATATCTAGGTCGGAAACCGTCTGTCTCGTCAGAAGTTGACATGTTTTCTCAAAGGTCCAGTTTCCCGCTGGGTTTTTGATGTTGATTTGTATCCTGTAAGCTTAATTTGTAGAGAAGGCTCCTCTGGCCCTCTGCTGTCTTCGCTGCAACTGTCTCAGCGAATTTTTCTTGAGAACCCACAGATGTCATGGGCGTGTTCCTTCCTAAATCCTGAAGTATGCGTTTCAGGAAACACCCATCTTTACAAGTATCACTTTAAAACTCTGAGGGGAACTGCAGCGCCCTCTGCTGTGCAAATTCTTTCAAAGCAATCAACTGGTCAACTCAATGATCGTGCATACATTAACTATTGTATTGTATTGTATTGTGTTATAAGCTAATGTCAACAGTCTCCCAGTAAGCCAACAGGGCGACAGTGGCAAGGAACCAAAGAACCATAATTACCTTTGCTTAATATATGACCCAATACAATCCACAAAAAACAAGTCAGGGCAGGGCTTATGAATTCATAAAATAGACAGTGGCCACTGTTAAGTACTCGGTATAAAGTAAGTTACCCTACAGACCTCAGTGTCCAGTGCTTGTTGACCCCAGGCAGCTAAACCATTTGAACCATAATTTCTCTCTCTTTATAGTGTGCGAATAGTGTGAATGTGGCAGAGGATCTAACTGTAACTTATTTCTCCTAAAATGCAATTGAATCACTAAAAAGCAGCAAATCTCTGAATCCTCCCACTGCCTAAAGACTTCTTTCTTTTCTAAAAGCTGTATAGTCATCCACAAATGCTGAATTAAACGAGGAAAAGAGTGAAAATGCTTTTTCTAAATCCCTCTACAAACCCTGTGACAACCATTCAAAATGCTATATAGACGAGCATGACAGCAATAACAAAGCATGATTTTCATTGTATTTTGTTAAAGACATGAACTACTGTCTTGTCAAATACACATGATGATTTTTAGCTCATTATCTTGTCTTCCTGGATCATTTGCATAATACAATCTTCACAAAAAAATTAGTAAATTTCTTTCCAAATGTCAAAATGTGAACTTATTAAACAAGCTTTGCAGGGCAAAAAAACACTCTAAAAATTAAGCAGTCTTTCAACAAATCAAAAATACACAATGATTTACCATTTATAAATCAACATTTTGAAACAAACAGACTAAAAACCTGTTACCAGCAGCTGGCTCTGAAATGATGCATTTTTTTAAAGGATGGCATCTACTTGTCCAAAGTGATTATAGCTTCTCTAGGACTTTGTTTTTTTTAGTGGCTATTGTAAGTGGTTTCCAGGTTTTTGGCATTTAACACAAATAATTACAACTTCAAGGCTGGTTCTTAAGAGCTATATTAAACATTTAAGAACTCTTGTAATCTGCATCATCATTATTAAAACAAACTCTTTCATTACCTTACATTACATAACAGTAATGCTATATCCAGGTCATCATGTTTGATAGTGTCTCTTGATTACAATCTACCCAGGGGTCTAATAGTTAAGTTACTCTGTGTGATCTAGCCCCCTCTCTATTGATCTTGAGGAGAAATCATTTTTCTTTCCCCAATTAGCTGCAAATGGAGCCAAATCGAAAAAACACAACAATTGCAAACAAAAAGATGTGCTTGTTTTCAAAACTAACACATTTGTAGGACAGTGTTTGTGATAAGGAAGAGCAAGTCCAATGTGTTGTTAGAACACAT
>JAZGTJ010008763.1:0-20483 GCA_036877575.1 Botia almorhae | reverse complement strand
ACTGACAGCCAGTCTGAAACATCATACAGACATGTTGAGTGATACAAGCAGCGGAATATTCTGGTGTTGGTGTACACATTGATATATGCTAGGTGCTTATCCAATCAGATTAGAGTATCTGAAATATTGGGTTCATTGTTATGCAAGTACAGCAACAATTAGGTACCACAGGATTGGATTGTGCTTGTGTTGGTATACACAGATGAATGGGGTCATTCAGAGATTGTAAATATCTCCTTTCAGGCTAGTTAATGCTTCTATGAAAAATATGGTCTCCAGATATTAAAAGATTTCTAAACCAAAAATTCCAAATCCAAAATTATGCCTGCTGTCCCACAGAATTCACCCTAATTATGATAAATGAATGAGTGTATTGTAATTACATGTGACTACTTAAATAGGCAATTCTTCAGTTAGTCACATATTAACCCATGAAACCAAATAATGTTTGCTATGATAAATGTGGAGTTTTCAATCCAGCTGTCCCCTGGTTATGTTTATGAGAGCCTTAATGAACCTTGAAATAAATTTCAATGCTGTTCAAATTTCTCCACCAACAATGACCCAGCTATTAATGAATGTTTGATTAACATAAATAGTTACATAAATAACTTTAATGATGTCTACATAAAATGTGTGCTGTACCAATTTTGCATACAAAATCACTATGTCAGCTGAAGTTAACTGTTTCTAAATTTGTCCACTTTTACAGCACTTATTCTTGACAAATGTTGTGACATGCCAACAGAGGATGGAGCCTGTCTATTGAGATCCCAGCATGCCTCTTGTTGCTTAGACACCAGCCATAATGACCCTGTTCCCCCTGCTGCCCTGAGATTTTAAAATTCTCTTTATCCGTCTTTTAAAAATTGGCGAAACATTCTTTTAACACCACTTCACTTTGGTTCATTGCAACATTTACAAGGTCAGTGGTCTATTTTGACTATTTTGCTGAATTATTAACAATAAACTAAAAATACACATAAATACTGGAATGTGTCATAATAAAGAGAAAAATGACAAAAATGAATTTTTTTTGTGCATTTACTTACATTCCTGTCACTTCAAATCTATGTCAGTTACATGTATGTCCTTTGTCTTTGAGTTTTTTCACGTACCTAGTTTCCTTGTGTCATATTAATAAATCATTATCAGTTTTTAGTCTATTAGCCCCGCCTCTGTTTCCCTGGTTTCAAATTATGTTCACCTGTGTCTTATTTAGTCTTAAGTTAATGTTAAGGGGTGTTTCCCCTCATGGTTTGTGGCTTAAACCCTATTTCTGTTTATTCATCCTCTTCGTGAGCTTCTTATACAGCTACTCGTGACAATGTCTTTCTTTCGTCTCTGAAATACAAAAGATGAGTTTATTTCTAAATTCTTTTGAAAAGGCCTCTCTTGTCCTCAGCCACGCTTCCACATTTCAAATGGTCCAAACGAATCCTACACTACGTTCCAAATCTTCTGAAGCAGATTAGACAATAGTGTGTGGAACAGAGTCATTTAATTTGTTATTCTCGATATCCTTTGTTCCAACAAGCTGTTTCTAAATCATTGAGACAATAAGAACTTGAAAACCACATTAGTCTGATTTATAATCATTTGTGAATTTGCGGTATTGCTATTTCTCTCAAGGACACTCAAAGGAGATCTAGGCTGGATGTTAGGACTTTACATAAACAACTTACATTTTGGCCTGTTCAACACACAAAGCAGATAACTTCTAATAATACCATGAATGTTGTATACTTATATGAAACGTTCATAATGTTTTTTAATGACATGATGGTGAGTAAATTATGATTTTTATTTAGAGTGAACTGTTCCTTTAAAAGAAAACTGTATATTATGTTTACCCAATACCCAAGCAACAGTTATAGAAACAAAGTATAATTATGAAACAGTGTTCATATTTTGCACATAAAAAGGGTGTGACAGCAAAATTGTGGCAAGGTGACCCTTTTGCTGATTTATAGTCTGTGATTGAAAGGCCCCAAACAGAGATTCGTCATCAGTGTACGGTTACAGGCCTTATGTTCTCTGCTCTCCAGTTTAGGCTTTGGCGGTACAATAACACACATTATAAACTCTGTGCATCACTAAACTTCCATACCAGTTAGTAATGCTGTATGCACATTTGCTTTAAGTATTTCTTATAAGCATTCTGACTACAATTTTATGTTTTAAAAAAAGTGTACAAAATTTGTAAAAACCAAACCACACACATTTTTAAAATAAATAATTGAAAATATACTGCACAAAGTACAAAATGTACAGTGACCTGAGCTCCCCTTTTTTAGTTTGCTTGTGTTGTACCTGAAGTACCATCACTAAAGTACCATTTATGTCCTGTATAAAGATAAGCTCAAGAGATCAGGGGTCTGTTAGCTTCCCATAAAAGCCTCTGGTGACTAACAGCAACACTATAAAAGTAATTATATTTCCAGCTACTAACTATGTCCCCTTAAACAATAGCGTCTATACAGATTAATGGAGGGTCACTCAAATGAAAGAACTGAAGCTATCCCTGCTAAAAACACCATTGTAAACCAGAATAAGTCCTCAGTTTATGCTAGGATTGATTAGACTGATGCTGGTGTAGCTGGTGGATTTTCTAGATGATCAAATAAATCTTGCTTGTGAAGCTTTTAAATGTGGGACCCCATCATACCAGTATAATACCAGAGCTGATTTGAATATGCAACTGGGCGGGAGCAGCACTGAGCGATGCAAGGAAGAGGATTAGCCGTTGATCTCTTGTTGATTTGCACGGCTGTCTTACAGAAGCTCCAAGGAGATGATGGTCCACACCCCCACAAACACTCGGCTGACACACGGCGTCTTTGCTCACCAGGCTTCTTCCAGGAACCACAGAAATATAGCGAGTGGTCTAAAGCCGAGAGTGGGTGTTGTTTAAAAACCTGGGTGTCATTTGTTTGCATCCAAACTGAGTGGCTGAAGTAAAGATATCCATAGAAAGGAAACATGGAGAAATATGGAGAGAAGTTCAGGTTCAGATGACCCACATGAAGATCCACATGACCTTTTTCAGATGTTCTTTCAGAAGCTTTCACTCCTGATGGACCAAACCTTTTCGACTTTTCCAGTTGTTTGTGATGCCTGGATGAGAATTTAAAAAATCATTTCATAGAGATTTACACTCACACAAAAGCTATTTTTAGCTGATGAAATATATTGGAGCTAAGAATGTTTATGAACCATGAAAATGTCCATAACTTTTCCAAGACTTTATAAATTGTACTAATTTCCATGACTTTTCCAGGCCCGGAAATCACAATTTTCAAAGTTCCCTTATATTATCAGATTTTCCATGACCATGTGTACCCAGGCTACTGATGAACAATCCCGCCCCATAAGATTTGAAGTGGAGGGATGAATTTCTGTATCGGTTAAGAAATGACTGTATCAAAAGACTGCAGTCTGCTTATTTCTCTCTCAGGGAAATAGGTTGGCATAGTACTTGAGTTATGGAGCATCCTTAAGAAGCTCGGTGCGATCCAATTAAAAAGAGCTTCCCGGTGCCTCATTGCAGCCAGCTTTGGTTCTTGGTTAAACAGTAAAGCCCTTTTCTACTACCACCCACTAAGACACCTCAAAGACAGGCAAATCTGTTTTCATCACCTTACATCATAGTCTGTCATACTGAAATGCAGAGTGTGAAGGTTATCAGCTTAATTAAATAACTACAAAAGAACCAATGGCATTAAATTACATGTAACAGCATGCATCTCATAGCAGGTATAATAAAAAAGAATTTTTGCTTTAAGGATAAACCTCACTAAATTGCATTGGCTTTATGCTTAAAACGAATAAAAAACAAATAAAATAAAATGCCAAAAGAATAAAATTAGATCAAAGTAATTGAAAATATATATATACTTTGTATATACTTTGAAAACAACTCTTACTATCTTACACAGTTTTCCCTTTTAGGTAAATTCTGTTTTTTGATTTTCACAGAAAAAGTTTTTTTTGTTGCAGAGGTAAAAATACACACTTAATAACTCAGTGTCAAGTCAATCTCCTAATAGTAACAAAAAAAACCACACAATAGTTTGCATAAGTACCCTCTATATTAAATTCTTTTTTATATAGGGTTTTAAAAGTACTTCATAATAATTAGAGATTAGACCTCATCTGCATTTATAATCCAGCATTATTGTCTGTTTATTTGATCAATAGAAAGAAAAATTAAAGGGCTGTAATAAAATTTTACAATGCTTTAAAATCCCTAATTTTAAAGTCTCCCAATCATTAATGTTTGACATATCCAGTAGAAAACAAATGTTTTCAACCATTCTCTCTCTCTAGCCGCTTTATAGATCCCATCTGTTGGGTAGCAGGATGAGCAATGAACTGTGTTTGTTTTAAATACATTCTAAAAGCCCTCTGGCTCTGCTGGCGAAATCAGATGAGTCACAGAGAGGTGAACGAGGAGATAAGAGCGGAATGAAACCGCGTCTTTCTGCTAGCATCACATTGAGAGTCACCCCCCATTAACCTGAGAGATATTGCCTGGATCCTCTCTGGCCGCCTTAGGGCCGGTACAATAGAAACAGGATCAAATAACCCTTCAGCCTAAGGTAAGGTACTGCAGACATCTCTCCTCGTCTGCAGCGTCCATGTACCTGTTACTTTAACTGCACGCTATAAAAACTACAAATGCTGGCCAGGTTTGCAGTTCCCGTTTTTAGCTTTAGTGGTGCCAAAACAATGACACGTCTCTAAAAATCCAGTGAATTATTAATTGGATGGTGTGGAGATTTACACTCTCACTGGCCTTTTGCTAAAGACTCTTATAGAGGTCTGACAGACTGTGTTGACAGGGGAGAGTTGGGGGGGGATTGGGGATGGTTAGAAGTGATATCTAGGGTTTCCAAGGATGCAAAATTCATGAGATCAGACTGATCTATTGCGCTCTCTGGTGAGATTGCGGAGAGGAAAGGAGACATCAGAGAGCGGAAGATACTATTTGAAAGCAATCAGTGAGACTTCTATTTTGAAAAGCAACAAAATAGGATGATGTATACAGTGCTTATGTTCAGTTTGTATAGTGGGTGCAAAAATGAAATAAAACATCAGAATCACTTTCAAACGCAAAACTACAACACAATCCCATTATATGCAAACACAAAGCATGCAGTATATACCCTAAAACCATTTTATTTCCTTTGAGGTCTTATTGTATATAAAGCTCTTTGGAGCTTCTTCATGGCCTTCTGGTATTTGCCAGTAACATGATTTATGCGCTGTATTATAAGTACTGTAGCTTTGGAAGAAAAGTGCCTGCTTTGAACGTAAATGTAATGTAATGCTGTCCATCAATTTTCTGCACAAGGAGCAAGCTAACAAGGTAATTTTGGTGATTGATGTCATATGACATTGAAAGCCATTGGATTTCAGCCTTTGTTTACTAAAATCTACACCGGAATTCATAAAACAAAATAACACCAACTTTCTAGAACTCTTGTTGTAGATTTAGAAGCTCCTGCAAACTGCACACCGAGATTGCTGAGGTGCACCATCCATCTGCAGCATTCCCCACACAACTAAATGTCAAACAAACGATACTGAAACAAGTCAGTATTCAGTCAATGTAGAATGAAACAACTGGATTGTTTAATATAGCACCTTAAAACCAACTGTTGTTGTTGGTCCCACAAAGAGAAAGCGTAACTACATATTCCATCAAAATTGAGTTATGACCAAAACCAAATCTCTGTGACAGATGGGTTGGATTCAGAAAACAAACGTGTGAAGATTAACATCAAACTTCAAAATTAAACCATGAAGCCATTTCAGTGTTGAAATTTTTGCATTTCGTATGTGATTTGTATGGCAGGTTTTGCTTTACAAATTAGGTGAAAAAATGCAAAGTTCTCTCGTATATTATTTGGCAGGAACATGATAATTCAGAAGGAAAAGGGAATATGCTAGCCATAGCAAGTGGATGATGAAATTAACTAGTTCTTGTCTGCTAGTTCCAATACATCTGGCACATTTTTATTTGACTTACCACTTAAGATAAAAACACTCAAGATGCAGCCTATTGCAAAAATCTTTATTTGAATAGACATCCCAGATGTCACGTAGATGCGGGATGACAGATTCTGTGCAATGAAACAAGGGAATAACACAACATATAACATAACAGCATAACATAATACACATATAACATCAATCAACAGTGAACAAAGTGTTGAAATATAAATACTGACTTCTGCATAAACAGAATCAACATCTTTATGGCTTGGTAGACCATTATTCTAACAGTGTGTTTGAGTACATTAAGCAATAAACTGGTGCGATCATATTCTCTAATGATACATGTTATATAACAAATTCAGGTTAAAAACTATCCCCAGTATGGAAGGACGTTAACATCGTGCAAACCTGACTAACTAACTGGTTAACCATCTACTATCACTAATGCACGACAAAACAGAATTTTAAAGAGCACTGTATAATAAAATCTTCTTCAGCAGGCAGTAAGATTGATTATTTGCTATAATATAACAGTCACATCTATAAAGTAGTGCAGAATATCTCTCTCTATCTCATGCACATGCAGACTGCTGTGGGAAGCACAACAGAAAAAGAGCTGAACTCTACGGTTATTGCCTGAGTAATTTATGTAAAGTAATACTGTGGGAGCAGAGAGAGAATGTGCAATCATTTGAGCTCAGGGATTTGCAAGTGTTTTAGAAGTTTAGGGAAGAATGTGTAATGCTCATTCAACCATTTCGTTTTCTTGCTCCTTTTTTCTCACTCACTGCAGAAAATGTTTCTCTCTCACCCCATCTGCATCTTCTGGCAGGCGCATGCCTGTGTTTCAACCATGCAGTCACACAACAGAGAACCGGGAGAGAACTCTAGTGTGACAACCGTAGTATAGCCGAGCCACACACGCAGCAGTTTCCTCTGACATCAGATCAGCCGAGATGTTCTTCTATTCCAAAAACTTGCTCTGACATCTCCACCCGCACAGTCAACAACCTCAGCTTCTCTCTATAATTCCCCTCCTCTTCTGCCAGCATCATTCACCACTGAGGACTTTATTATCTACTTTAAGAAAGTGGGCAACATCACTCGCCTATTCTCTCTCCACCCTGACACAACCCATTGTCTGTCTGCCTCCTCCACCACCCACTACACACAGCACTCACGACTTCCTTCAAGACTACAATGAGAAAATACTCTCTAGCTCTATTGCCCATTGTCTTTTCTTACGATGGGTGTTAAATATTGAACTGTGGAGATGGTGGTCGCATGTCCCCACCACTTTTTGCCATAGACATATTTGCCCACTTTGTAAAATGGCTTGGAACATGCATGCTGACCACTATGACACCTCATGATATCACTTGCGTTGTTTACAGAGCATTCTGGAAACGCTGCACAAATTACAGTTGTGAACATCTTGGGTGCTTTATTAAGTATTAAATGTGTTAAATCCACTAAATAATCTCCTTTTGTGTTCTTAATTAAAAAAAGTCACGTGGCAGTACTTTCATTTATGGGTGAACTTTTCATTTATTTGGGCCCTTCCAGTGTGGTTAAGTACAGGTCTGTATCTAGTCCATGTCAGAAAAAGTTAATAAGCTGTGTTTACTATTCTTAAAGGCACACAGTAAACTTGTAACAAGTCAGTTTTATTTACATAGCGCTTTTCAATATACATATCAAAATACACATTCTAGCATTACAGGAATAATGCCTTAACACTTCCAGTGAGAAAGCAGGTCAAGCAACACAACTGTAGCAGGTCAAGATGAGGCAGATATTTGTGGAAATGGAGAAATATGGGTGGAAATGGAAAATCCAGACCCAGCAGAGGGAGCCCATTTGCCTCATGGCAATGAACACAAACAACTGGAAACAAAAGCTGGATTATGAAATGTAGAGAAACACTAACCTGAGCATGCTTACTTTAGTTGGCATTCTACTGAGTACTAGCACTTAGCACTTAGACTGGAGTGCCAGTGTTACATACACAGAATGGTAAAAGGCTAACTGTGTTTGTCCAAGTGGCATAAACTCTCAACCTCTTGACATGTCTCTCATGGCGAGATAGAAAACAATTCATTTGTAGTTCACAACTGCTTTTTCATTATTTATCTTTTTCTAGACAGATTGCATTCAGTCTTGTTTCCTAGGAACCTAGGTTGTTTTTCCAAAAAGATGTCAGATTGTCCAAGTAGTAATGTGAAATGTGGCAATATACATGATGTGTTTTAATAAGTACATAGCTAATAACAGAGTATATGACAGATTTGAACATAAACAAACTGTCCTGTATCTGTGTGCCAAACTTTTTACCATACAGTTCTATGGGCTGCCATAGACTCAAAATTGGAATAAGAAAAAGAACACAATACAATAGCCAATTAGCCAAAATATTTAATAAATAAAAATGCCATCGTGCATCATGTATTCCACGAATAATGGACATTAAAGTTCTGTAAAGCATTCTTGTAAATTATTTATATGAACATTTTGTGCAGGCCTGGCAATCAGTAATTACACACTAGCTGTTTCACTTCAGCTATTGTTGGACTCAGATCAGTCAGACATTTTGTGGTCCTACTGCATGCCTGGCACAACCCATACTATACGAGCCCTCAGGTTTAATAGTTCTGAATGATATACATTTCTTCACACATTTTCACTCCTATCTGCCCCATGTCTGTGTCTGTGAGCAAGAACGACTATGTGCTTGGCAAACCTCTAGGTGGAATGGGCCATGCTGTGGCTTTTCTCCCCATGCCAAGCCCCAGAGCTCGCCAGGATCCACAGCTTTTTCCAGCCCTGTGGTAGAGCCAGATTGAGGGAGGCAACAGAAGGATACAAGAGACAGTGGGGTTGAGAAAAATGGCAGCTTCCAAACCTCACCCACATCCAATCATTCTGGCCGGAACATCTCAATGTAAAAACAAACCAATTACATTTGACCTCTATGCCCATTTCTGGACAGCAGCAGGAACTAATTACAATGAAAAACTTCCCCATCTCTGTTTTGCCCCAATGACATGTTGGCACACAAGGCGGGATGGGAGAAGGTGGTTTGAGCTCTAAACAAGCCAGCTCATCTCATTAGACCTCTCCCCTCAACATCCTGCCTTTATTAGGCCCTCCACCAGGAGAGCTTCAGCTGTGTCCAATTCTGCCTTAAGCATTTCATTCTTTGTGGAATACCACTGTTATTATTCAAAGTGCTGTTTAAATACATACACTGAAAACTAAAGGCAAGGTTTGATTTGAAGAAGTTTGACCTAGCATGAGTCACTACTTCCTCTCAAATTCCACCATTGCTGTTTCTTTGGTTGTGTGTTCGTTAGGTGTGAATCTTCTCAATTATCTAAAGGCTTCTTGCTGGAGACCTCTGGGTCAGTGTTTCCTTAACCAGCTGGCAAGGTCAACTGTTTAGCTCCTAGAATCAGGAGCCCATCCAAAACATATACCGAAATAGATCTGTTTTCACCATTAACTTATAGGAAATATTTATTTTTAAGAGACCATATGCTAGGTGGTATTTATTTCCATAATGCGATTTAAACAAGCTAGAAGGACATCTGTGATAGGGTATTCTGGGTTATTGAACCAAACATTCCTTAACATATCAATTACCTTAAGTTCAACGGTTGACCTCACTTTTGTACTAAAATAATCAGTCATTAGAGAATTTTAATCCTGAGTTAACCATTTTTAAATCCCATTTTAACTCTAGTTTGTCTAGTGGTGAAGTAATTGTGAGTCATTTTTAACCCTAGCAACAAACTCAGTGCCAGAGGTATACAATTTGAAATGATGCAGGGCTAAAATGTTACAGCAACAGACGACCAATCATAAACAAAATGGTGCTTACCTCCTTAACCTTTATATAGCTCCAGTACATTTCAAATTGAATAAAATGAATGACAATAACAAACTCACTAAATGGAGTGCAAAGAGATTGCACTATTTGTTTTTGACTTTGCATGTTTTAGGAGACTTAACACACATTTTAAAGAAATGTACACATATCCACACTAAAACTTCACATAAATCATACTGTTATGATCCTCATATGCCATAATGTATTGTAAATAGCCAGTATTTTACTAGAACAGTGACATATGTACAAGACTTCAGTTTGTCATAAACTGTAACCTCATATTATCTGCAAAACTGACAATTGAATCCGTTTCGCTGTTTTAACAAGGATCATGTTTCAGTCCCAGCTGATTCAATGCATCTCACCTCCCACATTCATGCAATGTCCCCAGGCACAGCGGCAAAGCCAGGGGGTGTAATAGCTTGTTAAACATAGAACAAGAATGACTGACTGGTAAAATAAGCCTGACTTGTGTAGAATTGGAAGCAGCGCCAGACCAATTACCCCATGGTGATGGCAATACATGGCAGAGGCCATAAGCACAACTTTTGTAATTGATGTTGCTAGGTACCTGCAAAGGCTGCTTGTAGGCATGCAAAGGGCATGGATGGAGTTCAGTTACAGTATATAACCTTCAAAGAGGTCAAGTGACATATCAGATCTCTGGAGTATTACCTGCTGCCTCCCTCCACATGCAGGATTGTGAAAATGGGCAATGAACGTATAAAGTGATAAATTTTTTCTTATTTTGAATTTTAAAATGAATTTTTTGTTATTTATAAGTTATTTTTTGAGGAACAAGGTGTGAAGTTGTCAGCATACTGATGAAGCTGCTGATGAACAGAACAGAACAGAACATCTGAGCCTAATAATGGAATATGAATGTAGTCAACAGTTAAGAGATAGCTTGCAAATACTTGTGACATAAGAAATAAATAGTATATCATAAACGCAACATAAACGGTGTCTATGTAAACAGTTTTTAGGAGGAGGCTAACCTAGATAATCTGCAAGCAAGATAGTTTAATTATAAAACCAACGGAAGGTTAATAGCAGAAAAACAGAACAAGCTTTAGATTGTTAAGGGAACATAATCTGTAAAGGCATTGCAGATAAAAATGTGATGGATTTCTGAATATAATAATGTATTAGTATTACTTGATGGCTTTAATATGCACATCCTAAAATGATATGATTAGAAAGATTAGATACAATCTCACTTTATTGGTTATTGTGAGAACTTTATTGGTTATTATGAGAAGTTTGGAGCTCCGTGGGAGGAGTCACTGCATTCACCTGAACACAAATGACCTTCATTTATGAAGATATAAATGGGATACCAAACATCTGTAATATTTTATTTTACAGGGGGGGGTCTCTTTTTGTTTGGCTACACCCACAAGTACAAGATACATCATCTGTATTGATATATTAGGAGTGTATTCACGTTTTAAAAGCACACATTTAATGTAATTTTTATCATCTTTTAGGAGTACATTAGCATATAGAACGCCTCAACACTAACAGACCTGGACTAACAACTACAATTTTGATTTCATGGGGTCTTTAGTTCCTTGTCTTCCAATAATTACTTTTCCTCTCATTTCTCAAGTTAAAGCAGTGGCTAATTTTACAGTGAATTTGTCAGAGATGCTAATTAACAGGAATGTTGCAAAATGTTTTTAGTAGGTGACTTCTGACTAAGTACTTCCGCTTAAGCTAAATTTATTAAGACCATTGTATTAGCAGACAATAAAGCATGTCAACAATGGTAAGATTATATTAAGTTTCACAAATTAAATGTAACTTGATTTTAAATAATCATTTGCAAGAGCGTGAGTTTTTAATTAATGTTAAGTATCTGCAAAAACCTGCTTCTTAAGTCAATTTCATCCATCTTGCTTTATGGAGACAGACACACTGACTTCTGTTTTGTCCGTAACACAATCTCATTCGCAAAAACATATTGTGTGTTGCCATAATCTGTCGAGAGACCTTTTTTCTCTGCTAATGATTTCATTTGTAGTCGGGCAACATGTGGTATTTGTTATTTCCTGTGGCCTGCCAGTCAGTTGCACATGAAGCCATCCTTTCTGGTAATGGGTCTATAATGCTGTGTGTGGACCTCTCCTATATTTCTGCTGAGAAAATGTGGAGCTAAAAGCACCATCCCTCATTAAGATTTCACTGTGGTAGGTAACCCTGCCACTCATTACAGCCAGTCGCTTCCTCACAATGTTTTCTTCCCTCTTGAGACAGAATGACACTGTCTCTATAGAATCTTAATGTCTGGTAAATTGTAGAACGTGTGTGTGTGAATACGTTTGGCTATGAGGGCCACATTTTTTTAAATGTCTTCACAAATATAGTTAAACATGTCGAAAACCACAAATTCACAGGGACATTTGAAGTGGTCCACACTAATTGAAATTTTTATAAATTGACCAAATCATGTTTTGCTTGAAATTTGCTTAAACTGAATGTCAGTAGGTTTAAGATTTAGAGGCTGGGTATAGTAAATATCATCTTTGTATGATATAAAATCGTCGTCGATGAAAGGTCCTCGCTAATATAGCTTTAATATAACGTGTGTGTATGTGTGTCTAGCTGGCAAATAGGGGCATCTCATTATGATTAATCATGAGATCGACCAAAAGCAACAACCAGTGTCTGTGTGTGTGTATGTGTGCATAGAGATATAGAGATACAAAGACAAATAGAGAGAGAGACAGAGAAAGAAAGAAAGAAAGAAAGAAAGACAGAAAGTAAGAAAGAAAATTAAAATTTACGGTAGAATTGTGAGCCTGCTTAATGCTTCACGCTCAATCCCCTTTTGTATTACTAACATCTGCGGACATGAGACATCTGACTTTCACATTCCCTCTAAAAATCAATGGCTGTAATCAATGATCATTGATTTTGGAAAACGGACTGTAGTAAATCGAGCCAGTGTTCAATCAAAATGATGGTGTAAACATTTAGATAAAATTATGAAATGTCTGTTCAATCAGGTGCACCAATCAGGAAAAGGATGGGCAGTGCTGACGCCATGTACCCAGAAATCACTGTAAACCCTATAGAATACAAGCTAGTCGGGGACTTGGGCCTGCACCTGGCCTGCCCTCCCTATCTTTGGTTCTCTCTCAGACTACCTACAATGCAGAGGAAACAAGTTTAGGCCCTGCTAATCGATCATACCTTTGTACTGTTTTCATACAACAGATCAATATTGTGGGCTAATAAACACTTTCACAGAGCCCCTGCTCCTGTACAAAAGCACTTTCACCCCCCATATGAGAGTACTGGAGTCTTATATGCCTCTGGGTTATGCTGTTTGCATGGTGGCCTTATTGTGTAGTTTGAACTCCAGGGGCCAGGAAGAGTCAGTGAAACAAACACATAACTTTAAAATCATTGAAACGGTTCCTAGAACAAGTCAAATATTGAACACATAGTACAAATAGGTTCACTTTGGACGTCACATAAATGTACCTTACATTGCTACATACTGTATAAATCGATATAGCCCATGTAGTCAGTGTTGCAGTCATCTGGTTCTGGCTGATAACCTGCTGTTTCTGGCTGATAACCTGCTGTTTGTTTATTATTATTTATGCCTATCCCAAAGTGTAAGTATTGATATACTTATCTAGTTAATGGATATCTAGTTCCTGTACATACAGTAAACCATTAGCATCAATAAGCTAATGTTATTATTTACTCATGAGATTTAAAAATGGTCCCTTTTAAATGATGTCTTTTAAAGTTTGGCTTAAAAGTGCAATGAGTAAAGTATGGTAAGATTCATCACTCCTGAGTACCTCAAATGCTTCAGAATTTGGCTCATTGTGTTGAACCTGCTCATTGAAATGCAGTGAGACTAATGATAGCTCCCTTTCTTTCAGCTGAGGACTGCAGTTTTCATATTTCAACCCTATGCCACGTGTGTTTTACAAGCTCTGTTCAGAGACGTCCTTGAAATATAACACAACACAGTATATAGGACAATGTCTGCTGAGACCCTGCTTCCTTTGAAGAGTTGCAAACTGCAGGAAATAAACAAATCGGGTTTAACATTTCCTGTGATACACCATCAAGGAAAATACTACGACAAAAGATATGACTGGGTATTTTTACAGCACCTTTGACATCTATTGGTTATAAGCTTAAAAACGGAATATATACGTGAATATATACAGTATATATACACACACAGTAAAGCAGACTTCCAAATGATGGACACAACCAAAAAAAAGATACATTGTCATTATTTACTGAACAAAAGGGGTTAATCTAATAAAAACTGGAAATTTGACTTGGGCAGAGGTATGTGAAGCCTTTTATTTAGTAGCTTGTGGCACCTCCTTTTGCAGCCATTACTTCACCCAAACGTCTTCTGTAACCACTGACCAGTCTCTCACATCTGTCTTTGGGGATTTTTGCCCACTCTTCCTTGCAAAACTCAGCCAGCTGAGAGAGGTTGGAAGGACATCTGGCATGTACCGCTCGCTTAGGTCTAGCCACAACATTGCAATTGGATTGAGATCCGGACTTTGACCAGGCCAATCAACAGTGTGAACCTTCTTTCTTTTAAGCCATTCCTTGGTGGATTTGCTTGAATGCTTAGGGTCGTTGTCTTGTTGCATCACCTATTTTTGGCCCAGCTTCAGTTCTCTGACTGAGGGCAGGAGATTCTCTTCAAGAATTTGTTGATAGGTCTGAGAGACCTTCACATTTCCACCACCATGCTTCTGGCTTTTCCTGGAATTCAGTGTTAGCTTTTCTCCAAACATGGCGGCTTTGATTATGACCTAATAAATCTATATTGGACTCATCTGTTTAAAGAATGGACTTTCAAAAGGCCTCTGGTTTGTCCAAATGCTCTTTGAAACAGGCAGCTTTTTTTGAGAGCAGAGGCTTCTTTCTAGCAAGCCTCCCACAAATGTCACATCTGTTTTTTTCTCGTCTGATTGTAGATGCATGTACATTTACCACAGATGCTGCCAGAGAGGTCTGCAACTCTCTTTAGAGGGGATGTGTGGGTTGTCCTTTACCTCATTTATTAATTTTCTGGTGCTTCTTGATGATAGTTTTGATGGGCATCCACTTCTAGGAGTTGTGGTCATGTTGAATGCCCTCCATTGGTAGATTTTTTGTCTTACACAGAGTTCCCCAGACTGATGGGCTGTCACCACCTTCTTCCTGATGCTCTTGGATATCTCCTTTCCTATTGGCATTCTTTGACTCCTTGGCACTACAGTGTTTTGGTTGGTTTCCTTTCTTTTTTAATCAGTGTTACCCAACCACTTTCCTAAGGATGTATAATTGTATTGATTTGCTTAACTGATTAATTAAGCACCCAAATGTGTTTCAATCGGTTACCCACTTGACTATATCAATGCAGCTGGGGTTTCACTTACTTTTGCACATACAAAAATTCAATCTTTCATGTAGTTTTTTGGCTGCTCAAAAAATCCCCTCTAAACAAACATATACATTAAATTTATAAAAAACAGGTGATAGTAAAATAAGAAAATCATGGTAAAACAACAGAAAACTCTGAACAGCTCAAAAGATTTACAAACTTTCAAGCAGCACTGTGTATATATAAGGAGGTGGTACTGGTTCCATGCTACTGCAGTACCACCTCCTTAGTAGTTTCACTATGATTAATAAACAAAAAACATGGTAATATCATGGTACATTTATGTAATTGGTGGTGTTAAGGCACAATGGAAACACATTGTCCTTTTTGGCAGTTTCTCACTTCAGAGGCACTTATGTGTCAAAAGCATCAAACCGTAAATAATGCTACCCTTCCTTCCAATATGACTATTGAACTTACACTTTTGCAAATGCAGTCAATTAAACAAGGGCTTTTCCAGCCCATAAAACACAGAGAAAAGACAGTCTGTGGGTGGAGACTGTGGGAGTGTGTGGAAGACTCGGAATAAGCAGCACTCTTAATCTCTCTCTCCTTTCTCTTTTTTGCAAGCTACTTACATATTCTTGCCCAGAAGACACCTGCCGAATACAAAAAACAGTGCATTTCAATCACAAAACATGCGTTTCATCTGTAGCTTTGCAGTTTACACCTACCAGCTGCCCTGTCTTTATCTACCTCTCTCATTCCATCTTTCTGCATGGTGTTTGGGCCTGTGCTGTGGGCTGTCATTACTGCTGACTGTGTGTAATGTCAGTGGTGTTTTCTCTGCCCAGTGGAGGGTTGGAACAGGCCGTGCGAGATCTAGATCTGGTGCTATGTTGTGATTGGGTTTGACTCAGTGCTGTCTACTGCCCTGCTGTTGGGGAACAATAAAGGTCATTCCTACCTGAGGTGAACCTCAACATTCAACATGCTCTAATAGACTTGACCATAGCTTGCTTTCCCACTTCACAGCCTGTGACTCAGGGATTTAACTGCTTAGTGGACTGATTGGCATTGTAATGCAGCAAAGCTTTATGGCCTAACATTAGCATTCAGGTCTTGTGAAACTGTCATAATGACCTTGAAATGCAGCCTGGTAACACAGCAAAGACGGCGCTCACGGTGGACTGAGAGAGATGGTCCCTGAGGTATCCTGGATAAGGGTCATAAAGCTCAGCGTACACCTAATATCCTGTTCAAAAAGGGCAGAGGAGGCCAACAAAATCTCTTAATACCACACGCAAACTTGAAACCAGATTGGCCTTAATTGACATCACAGGCACAAGACAAAGCAATGTACAAAAGCATAATGCAAAGCTGGGATCTCTGTGCTACATCTTTGAAACAGAGGTAAGCGCATAACACATGAGATAGCAAACAATAGGAGGGTAGTTGTTGGTAAAATAGTGGTTTACCCACAGTCCACGGTGTTCAAAAACCAACACATTAAATGCGATTGGAGTTGCATACTGGGTATTCGATACTGCTACAATACAATGCTGTGATGAGAGGACTAAGGAAAAAATTTATTTAAAGGCATTTTTATATTTGTTCAAATATATTAACTGTATTATGAGGCTGGATTTCACCTTTTCAAATTACATTTCAGTCTGGTTCCTCGCATGGTTTGTTATCGTCTACTTTAACATTCTGAGATTTTTTTAAAAATGTTTTTGTTACTGTCACCTTGAAGTTTTACCCACCAAAGTTTTGGATGGATGAATAATGAGTAATAATAATTATGATGCTCACCTTAGCAATTACCACTAATAAAAAATACCTTAGAGGGGTAAAAATGTGCCAAAAAGTGCACTGGCATAAAGTGGGGAATTTGTAAGAACTGTACTCTGAGGGAGATGTTGAATTCTTCGTGTTCTGAAAACAGAAGAAGAGGTCGTAGGGTAACGGCTGGCTCTGGTCGAGACTATATCTTGAGTGGGTGGGTAAATTTCCATGTGGGCATCGCTGTGCCCTACTCATTCTGAAGGGCAGAGCACTTGAAGTAAGTGCTTAAGGGTGCAGGGCATTACTGTGTCATACTGCATTTGTGTGTTTGGTACAAGCTACAATAGGTTACAAGGCTAAATAGCATTGGCACTATTTTAATCTATGGTTACCTTGGTAATGTTGCAGGAACATTCATATTTATAGCTGTAAAACTGGTATAGAACAAAACAGTTTTGTTAAATATTTCAGCTGTCTCTAGTTAACATTTATTAAAAACAAGGAAACAAGCTGAAAACAAGCATAAATACATATGTAAAGAACACAGTATTTTAAATGCATTTAAGTCATTTAAAATCCCAGGTGAGACCCTTAAATCCCTTAAATTACCTCATGTTTCAAAATAATTGTAAACATGATCCACTCAGTCAACAAATCTTTTATGATTTAAAGATGAATATGAGGCAAAAGTACAGTTGGTTATTTGGCTATTTCAGCACATACATGTTTAACCAATTTAAAAGAACAGCAGAGGTTAATCACTCTTACTAATGTGAGTCTAAGTATATTGGGACAATTATCATGATTGTGTTTCTAAATGATCAGCTGTGTCCGTTGCATTATTTGTTCACACATGGAAAGCAGGGAATGTGTATTATTAGGTCTGGCTATTGCTTTGCATTCTGAGTCTTGCATTCGGCAAGCAAAGATGAAGACAAGTGAGCTGACTCTGACAGAAAATCTGTGAAAAATGTCCAAAAATGTGACATTCATTTGCCTCATATTCTGCTCATAATCATGAAACATTTCTTGTCTCCACAGCAAACAGTGCAATTTTTCCTTTATTGTCCCAATACTTATGAAGGGCACTGCATAAGGAAAACTAATATTCTTTTCCCATTACAGCAAAGAAAACAGACTGTGGAGGTCAACATAATTATGAAGACAAACTATTTTAAAATAATATGAACTAAGTCGTATACAATTTAAATTGTAAATAAGCTCAATCTAAATGTAACAAATATGCTTATACAGATATACAATATTTGTTTATTGTGCTATGGGTAAACTTAAATTTAATAAATAAATAAATAAACAAGATAAATTAGTAATATTTCAAAGGCCTTGTTCCGCAGTATAATTAACATGCATTTACATCGATTACTAGCATTGATTTTACCCTACCTTTTTTAAAGTAGATGAGGCTGCACATACTATTTTGTCCTCTATACAATTAGTTTCCTGGAATAATTGCTCAGTCACACATAATTACTAAAGCATTGTTCATTTTAAGTGATGTTTCTTTAATTAATGATATATATACAACCCATAAACTCCTGGGAAATCCTCCTTCCCACCTTACAATTTTTACAATGTTCACAACCTCACGATGCATTTAAAGGAGTTTAGGACAGAAATTTCGAAAAATTGCTTACCATTTTGCAATGCAACTGCTATAAAATGCAAACTTCTAAAAGCATCATAAAAGTATTTCAAAAGTAGTCACAAAGTTGTATGCCTTCAGACGACTTGGAACACAGCATGCGTTATATGGCCAGTTTTTATGATTCTTTTATGGTACATTTGCATCTGGAAAGCCATAGAAAACCACAGTCATAGTCTCCGTTCATAATAATTGCATGGCAACGAGTGGCCAGCAGAGTTCTTTAAACTTTTAAAAGTCATGTGAGTAAATAATCACAGCATTTTTATTTTTGGGTGAACTATCCCTTTGAACCGCAGTTCTCAGCAGAAAGGTCACATAATCTGTGATCTTGACGAGAACACAGCTTTGGTCCCTCTCGCCCAGTGACCAAAGAGTCAGACAGCCAGCGGTGTGCATGCGAGTCTTCTGAAGTCCACAGAATGTAATGAATTATTAATGGACTAAATCTTCAACAGAAGGACAAGAAAAAGACAAATGTCTCTTGGCATGAGCTGCAAAGAAATGAGTATAGTCTCAAGGCTAAGCAGGTGGACGAAAGCAAGATACATCAGTAAAATAGCAGGAGCTTATAGGAATGTAATGCCATTCTCCACATATTTCAGCCCTACAGAGAACAATGCAACATCACTTTGTTACAGACACTATGCTGGCTGTGATTGTACACTCTACTTTGACAGACTGTGGGGCATATCAGGTGTAATAAAACATGACGAGATGAAATATGGTTTCTAAATATATAAAAAATACACAAATGCAACATGAAAAATGCCTCACAAAGTACAAAGCTGGAAACCACGTAATAAAATATGCAGGGGTCATTAGAGAAAAAATGAGGAGTGTTAGTCAAAACAGGCTTATCTATTTCTTTCTGCCCTCAAGGCCATTCTGATGGACTTAAAGGCAGCCAGACATAAATGAGCCGCCTGTCTTTGGTAAATAAGGCCCGTGTATGTGAGAGAGATGTTATGATGGAATTCTTGTCATAATGAGGGAAGCAGTTACATTCTGACTGATGGCTGTCAGAGCAGAGTTGAGGAACACAATCAGCAAATAACACATCAATTTTTAAACCAATACATAAAACATGTTTCTATGTTAAATAAATGCAACATTTGGGAATATTATATGACATGGGTATGTATGAAGCATTGTCAACAACAAAGATTCAGACAGAGATAGATGTCCGCCTGTTACTAACCAGCAGAGCACTGTGCTAGCAACAGCAAGATCATGGGTTTGATCCCCAGGGAACACCCATATACAGTAACAAATAAATATTTGGTTAAACAAATACTTTAAATGCACTGTAAGTTGCTTTGCCAGTGTTTGCCAAATGCATAAATTAAAATTTTAATTTGTTGCCTGTTTATTTCATATTCATATTCATTTATACATTTGAAATCCATTAAGACAGGAAATTTGGGCGGGACATCCAAAGAATTATTTTATTAATTTATATTTTTTTACATAAAAAAAACATAATTTAAATGATCTTTTTAATTTAATTTGGCAATGAGCCCGTCAGTTAGTCATATTTTTAGTTAGGATATTTTCATTCCAGAAGGCATATAAATGGAAGTGTGTATGTGTAGTGGTCCAATATTTTCTTTCCATTTTTCTAGATGAGAGACTGTACATTTTAAAAGCTGTAATTTAGTTAACTTTAACACTAGCATAAAAACTCAGCTTTTGATTTAGTTTAAACACAAGGCCCATGTGCTGAGAGAGGTGGTGCTGGAGAAAAGTATATTAGCATTAATCATGACAATTTA
>JAZGTJ010008762.1:0-20483 GCA_036877575.1 Botia almorhae | reverse complement strand
GTATTTATTTCCAGTGAGCAAAAGAGCCTGACAAATTAGACATGTATTCATGTAACAGTGATCGAAGTGAAATCCAGCCTCATAAGTGCGGCTGCTATGAATGAGTTAGCCATGCGAATGCTACACAACAGCTGCTGCTAATTAAACATTCATGCTTAGGTTCCTGTGAAAATCCTGTTTTCTGGTGAATTGTGGAAGAGGGCGGGGAAAAAACACTGAGCATAAGGTGGTGAGAATGCGACTTGTGGAATTGTTCGAGAGTTTGTCTTCTTCAGTATAGCCATGTGGAAATGAGTTCACGAGTGGAAATTTGCACATGAGTTTCTGTTTGGTGGGAACATTTAGATGAAATTGCTTGTTTTTATGTACAGATTAGATGACAATAGTTTTCATAAGTACTCTATGAGAAAATGACTAGCAAAGTATCATACTTTTAAATATGGACTTCTTAAGAGATGGATCTTATATATGATATTCACAATTTAAATCTTAAATTTTATCTACGATAATATGCTGTAATGGAAAATGGAGATCACCGTAAATGACTCTAAATGAGAAAAATGTGAAATAATCTTTGTGCTTTAATAAATGTTGTTTTGCAGTTTTATATTTGTAGTTAAGAAATAATGATAAGCAGATACAGTGTTATTCACCCTTAGCATGTACATTTACTCAGAATCAACATAAATCAAAGTGCCCTTGGGCAATATTATAACACATTACAACACTGTAAACATAATTAAAAAGTACATAATTACTTAAAGTCTGGGGGCTCATGCATGGAAAACAGTGCTTTTGTATTTGTAGTAGTTATTCATCATATTCAACACATTGTGTTTTGACTAGATTTTGAACAAGCATTCTATTAAAGTCTCCCCATGAATCAGTTTTAAATACCTGCGTTTATTTTTACTTTTCTACAAAAACTGCATCACACTTTAACCGCAGTCAGATGGTTTTCTTTTCTCATGAGCAAGCGAAGTTCAATTCAACTTAATTCTGTTTCCAGACCAATGACAAGCCTTCCTCATTAACTCAGGAAACAATACAAATGGACTGAAGACTGTGGCCAGACCCCATGATGTCTGAACCGAGCTGGTAAATTCATTTTTGGCACAGTGGGAGTCATTGTATTTGAACAGACCTGCAGTTGAAATCCAGCAGTACCACACAGCAGCATGTCCAGCTCTTGGGGGGAAAGGCGAGAGTTAAAATCGAGGCTGCAGGATCTGGTAAGATGGGGGCAGGTGTTTCATGGGAGGAAGCTCTGCAGGTACAGCTAAAGCTACACAATGTGTTTTTTTACTGTATAATTACTCTCAAGAGAACAATCAATGCACACTCAAAACTCCACAGGACACAACTCCCTTTAAAACAGTATTATTTAGACATTTTGCAAAACAGCATTGTACACTAAATAATGAAATTTTAAATAGTAATACATTGTATGTTTAATTACCATGTTTGCGAGTTCGCACTAACATGCAATTGCAAATTATCATAGATGCATATTTGACATGCTGTCCGAAGTGAGGGCTACAAACTCTGAATTTGGCCCGTTCCCAGAGAACTCCCCCCATCCTTGACTGAGGTATATACCAGCCAAGAGTGAGGTGATGGGGTGGCGGATGGATGCTGCAAGACTGTCTTGTGACGGAGGTAAGGGGCGGCTATATATACGCACCCCTGCGTGATGATCGCTTTGATCACATGACCGTCCTCCTCCTGAACATTGTTAATAAAACTTCATTAAGTTAGAAAATTACTTTGGTATTGTGCTTTTATAAGATATATATAGGGTTTGCAATATGTACAAGTATTTTTTACTATAAATAATATGTTTATGCCCATTCAGTTTTTTGTTGGATAGGAAGAGAACAGAACAATATACAGGATTTTATAGCACAGAAAGGCAGCATTGATTGGTCAATTCAATTACAATCCTTTCACATCTGATGTATTGATACACAAATATTTTTACTTTAAATGCATTACATCCGGATGTTCCTATTTTTTACAATCCAAGCTATAAAAAATCCAGGAAAATCACCTACAAAGGGCTCCAGTTTCCACAATGATCTATTAAAATCAATGGTTTGAGACCAAAGATGAAAAAAGGTTCTGATTCCTTTCCTTTGCCAACACTTTTATTTTACTCTGTTTTATTATATATTTTGTTTCATTAAGTATCATACCTGCTCATTTTAAAGCAAAGCAAATTTGTATTTAAAGGGGCATAATTTTACTAAATAATTAATACTGTTTTGGTTGGTGCACCTGGCCTATAGAACAAATTTGGCTGAGGTATCTGCTAGGGCCCATTAAATGTGAAATGTATTTTTTTTCTTAAATTCCCGTTAATTAATCCTGTGCGCTACAGATACATAACACCACTGCATGTTGCTTTTAACAGACAACTGTTTTTACAACGACAGCAGACTAATGCAGTGACACAGAGCAGTGGTACTCTAATGCATGAAAGCCACTAAAGAGAGTGAATACTGCACATTTTACCTTTCTACTGCAAAGAATGGCCATCCCATTATGGGTTTAAGAAAAAGAAGAAAAAAAGAGAGGCAGAGAGGAAGAATATGCCACATCTGCTTGGTAGAACAAAGAGCTGATTAAATTAGCCTCAAGCTTATATCCCCTTATATTTTATCAGAGATGAGAGGTGATGTTTTTCCACATACTGCGTGTGCTTTTTTGGCAATCTCGCTTGCTTCATTTAAATTTTACAGTCTAATGGCTCACCTAATGCCCATTTTCTCCTCACTTCCTCCCCCCTTTATTTTTCCAGGCCCCTCTCTACCTCTCACGCGCTCTTTTCTCATCACGGCTCATGGTCAACACGCTGAGACGCAGGGCTGCGGTAATGGTTTTAGCCTGCAGGAAATTGCAAATGCCCCATAATGAAATATCACAATTCATAGGCGTAAATCAATGGCTATAGAGCACGAGTCGTCCTTCATGAAAAGAGCATAATGCCCATCCTCTTCCACAGTGGCTGATTGCTGATGATAGAGATGAGTCCTTCTCGTCTTGTTTAAGTTTCTTTTCATTCAATGCTCTTATCCAGCCTGATGGTCTGCCAATAATGGAAAGTAGGGCCCGTGTGTTCAGGTTCATGATGAAGACCAGGGACGAGCAGAATGAAGCAGGCCTGCTTAGATACAAAGGAGAATTTCAAAGACCTCTAGAGAAGCAGTCATTGTGGTGAAAAACAAGCACTTTACCTTGAGAAAGATAGGCAGTGCAAAATGTCTGCCCACAAGCACCAATATGTTAAATGAGCAGCTGGGTCACGCTGAATGAGGTTTCAAGAGATACGTCCATGAAGACACATTGTAGTGTGGAGAGCGAGTGGCCTTTACAGGCGATCAATATTCTCAATAACTCTGTACTGGGTTCTTACTGGATAATGTTGCGATAGGAAGTAAATAAGACAAAACTGCATACTGCATTGAATATAGCATAGTATGTCCTACTACGGATGCCAGTATTGGGTCATATTACTGCAAATTGTATCTTGATATCACAGACTCTCTTTTGTCATGTACATACTACCAGTAACCAAGAAACTAAGTTCACTAAGTAACTTAGTTCAGTACCCTAATCATTCATACCCAGTCTTACTAAACACTAAAGCAGCTTTGGCCATTCATTGGCCATAGCTTTTTAACGAAATCAAGCAAACCCTTCCATACTGCAAGGGGTTCTGGGTAATATTAGTTTGGAAAGCTGGATAAAGCATGTCTGTTCCCCAGGGTGACTCTTCAGAATGCAGAAGGCAGAACTGTAAATCAGCAAATTTCATCAGAAACACATTTGGTAGTGAACAGTGTTTTACAAGTACAATTCTAATGTCACAGTTTTAGAGATTACAGTGATAATTTGAGGGGGCGAGCGGCACTTGATAAATAAGTTAACTTGTTTCCAACTCCTGGCGACTAAAGCTGCTATTATCCTTCTCAGCACTACTGGATTAGTAAGTGCACCAGACTAATGAACTGCATGGATGTTCTCATTATAGACCGTGCTGAGATAATAGGGCAAAGGTTTAGGAGGGAAGCTTTCTATCCTCCACTTCTATCCTCTTACTACCCATCGCTTGTGACCTGGAAAATGTCTGGACTAATCACCGGGTTTGTATGCCACTTCTGAAACAGAGGTAAGCCCAACCCCTGCCTAGACGGAATCGGAATGCCACGGCGAGAAACAAAATGAGCCAGCCTGTCCGACCGAGACAGACTTAGAAAAATTCAGCTCTGGCATCCACAGGATAGCTGTTTACCTGTTCGCCATGAACCTGGAGCGCGGTAGGGACAAAGGGACAAAACCTCGGCTTCAGACGAGCTCAGTGGGGAGGGGATTGCACTACATGTGATTGGATGATTGATGGCAGCAGGAGATCCAATCAGGGCCTTTCAGCAAGTACAGTTTGTTTAAGTGGGCTGGCAGAAGGGATTTCAGTCTGTCTAGCTCAGCAGGATTGACATTTGGACTGCACGTTTCTTCTAGATAGAGAATAAAAAAGGGGAGGGTTTGGAAGGGGGGAGGTTGGTTGTAATGCTGCGCAGTACTACTAAGTTGCCATCATAGGCTGCCAGGAAAGCCTCATAACCATGGCAACCACAGAACAAAGTGCAGGCTTTCTTTTTGAACATTATTGGCACGCACGTCTGAAGCGTTGCTTTGTTTTTCTTAAGCAAACAGCTGTCTCTTTTTCCAGAGGGAGCAGAGACTGCTGTAGATTCTCCTTGTTTAATGAGTGGTTTGACAGGAAATGTCTTCACCCAAGGGGGTTCTAAGGTGGCACTCGACTGGGAAAACATGCCGCTACTGGCCCAGCGCCACCCTCACACAGTTAATCACAACACCAATTGCCCAAACATCTGATGGTTGGTTCAAATACATGAAATGTGAAATTGGTAGAAGATCAGTTTAATAGAGCTTATGCTTTCCACAATTCAGCTTTAAGAAACAGCACTCTGTTAACATTATCTTCCCCTTCTTGAGAACGCCATCAATTGTGCTGATTACCATTTGTGAAGGGACAAAATAGCAGGTTTGTCTAATTCTGACAGGATGTAGGTGCTAATGGTTACTGTTGAGAATGTTTTTAAAAAAATTGGTGTTGTGCATCATTTTTGGTATGCGTCTTCCATGCTATTTTATTTCCACAAGTCATTGATCCGTATTGGATCACGTTTTGCTTAGCGTGCAAGAATTCTATAGGATTCTGCAAAGATTACAACAGCTTTAACCATATATTGCTTTAACCAATATTGATTCAGTCATGGTAGCTGGTTTGCACGGGTGACAGATAAGTATTAGAAATATGCTCAGGATAAAACTATTTTCGCCTCCAAACCTATAAGTCTACACTGGTAGAGTTTTTTCACTGAGCATGGCTGTTGTGAGCATGGCTATTGTGTTTTTAGGAAGGTGTCAAATCCTAATCATCAACACAAGACATGCTATACACAAATGTAAGATCAACAGGAATAATTACTTTTTGTCTGTGAGACTGGAATACAAGCAAACATTTAACAATCTAGCTTCTGTGAGGTGTGGCTGAATACAATAAAAAAAAGGTAAGATTTTTAAAAATTCATAACTCGATGAGAATAAAGTTTTGAGAAGTATTAGCATTACATTAAGTTATGTTATGAGAATAAATGTATAATAGTAATAGTATTCATGTCATAATATTTTAAGCATATTGCCAAAATTTGGAGAATGAACCCAAAGCATAACTGCTGCAGTGCAGTGCACTATTGATACAACAGTTGATAATAACCAAATCTCTCCAGCTCAAAAAAAACACCATAAAACTTACTACAAGTCATCTGAAACAATAAAAAAGCTCAAGAAAATGTTATTGTTAAATATAACTTTTTATTGTTGGGTGACCTATTCCTTTAAACATTAAGGCATCGTAAATCAGAGAAGGATATTTGTGAGCAGATTGTGTTTAACATAGGAGAGTATAAAGAAGTTCAATAATCACCAATGTAACGTTCACACCAGGATTCCACCTCCAACCAGCAATATCTCAAATAAGCCATCAGTGATATGTCTCCAGTCATGGAAATTAGGTTGTGTATAGCCTATATTTGTACACTATTTGCTTAATGTTTATTCATTATTCTTTTTCAGTTTCAGCTGGAGAATGCATTGCGGTAAATGGGGTTGTATTTATTCACAACCCAGTGTTTATTTCTGTAGATCAATGCACTTCCTGCAAAGACAAAATTAGACTTTCGCCAGCCAATCAGAATGGACACTTGAGTCTGTCGATCAACACAGAGCTGAGGTGGCACTGGTGGGAGGTCATTGTGTATACTGCTGGTTTAATACAGATGATATTCAGAGACCTGAGGGCATACTCTGGCTGTTGAGCTGGTTGAGGAGTGACCCCCATCTGTTACACAGTGCCATCTATTGGTGGAGAGTGAGGGCAAAAGTTCCTTTTGTCCATTGTTGTTGAGTTTGTGATGTGTACCTACACTTTTAATACTTTTGTAAACTGTGTGGAAGATTACATTTGAAGAGCCTTATTTTTCCTAAGTGTGTTAAAATCAGGCAGACTGATGTTTATACATTACATATATTCTTTGATTTTAAATACTAAGCAATAGTTTCAAATTCTTTGAAGATTGGTGACTGGTAAAGTGTATTTATGAAGTGCATTCTAATGTAAAAAATATTGGCATGATGAGAAAACTCTATGGTGAACCTGGTGCCTTAGGCAATATAAGAAATGAGCCCCTGTTTGTTGCATTGCTTTTTTGTGGGCGATTGTTGCAATGCAACAAACAGCATGCAACAGTTTTCTATACTACATAGCTAAAGTTATGTGAACATCCATTCTAATGAATAGGTTTGGCAAGGCCCCCTAATTCTGGTAAAGACAAATCAAATGCTACAGCATACAAAGACATTACGGTGAGTTGTGCTCTTCTACAGTTTGGGAGGGTCACACTTAACAATGTCACAAACTGAGCTCAGGTTTACCAAGTCTGCAATAGATAGTCAAACTAATTAAGATTTCAGTATGAACTTGAACTTTACTCATCAAATTTACCCAAAACCATTTCAGTTACAATCTACATTCATTTTTCAGCTCCATTACTCTTTAATGTATTTTAACAATTGTCTATTATTTTTCTATTTTTATTTTTCAAACAAATTTTAAAAGAAACATCTGAGACAAAGTTGATACTCAACTTTAAAACACAACTGAGATCTCCATTAAATCTCCAGAGCCTTAAAAGAACAACCTCTGAAAATGAACATTTTCTTCTGAGCAGTCCTGCTCCATCATGACATTATTTTCTGGTCTGGTGCTGAGGAACTTGATTGGCCTGCATCAAGATATTTTATTGTTGTACTACATATCTATATATAAAACTATATGACTCAAAATCTTTTTTTAACCTCTGTCGTAGTTTCACCACAGACTGTCAAAAAATTAAGCCTAAATTTGTATAATGCAACAAGCAAAAACTGGCCTGTGTATGCATGCAAAACGGAATGGAATGACAAACAGTTTTTAAAATTTTGTTTTTAAGTGAAGGTGTCAGAAACACCATTTCCATTGTTCATGCCAGCTGAACACCTGATTACACCTGTCTCAAATCCCCAGTGGAGAAACAAGACAGGTACTCGTGGGTTCCCTCCATGCTCTTAAAGTTTGGCAAAAGTAAATTAAACAGAGAACCTAATTGTCCATTTCCTCTCAGAAGCACGCTCAAAAGTCATCATCATTCCTCACTATATTAAGTCCAGACAGAGACCTTACTGCCTCAGCACTTAAATCAACCTGAGAGGAGAGAAAGAGACAGAGAGAGAGAGAAAAGCAACACAAGCGCAGCAAAAGTCATTAGGCATTCCTCCATTTCTTTGACATTATTACGTTTGTGTGGATGCATTTTGCGGGGGCTGTAACGCGCGAGAAAAATCATCCGTCAGGGGCTGATTATGTAATTTGGGGGTAATTGCACCCCTTCCCGCCCCTGTCTCTCCTCTGTGCTTGCGGTTTGGTGTGACTGTGATCTCTGCTTCGTGCTAACATCCACTAATAATTCTGTTTATCTGAACCGGCTGCCATATGCATATCCGCCCTGTTCCTGTGGCAATCAAATTACAGTCACCCTACAATAAATCACTGACAAACTGTTTATTAAACAAAGAGGCTGCGATTGCATTAGTAATGACAGAGATTAATTTGGGCTCTGTTGTGTACCGGAGAGTGCAGCCCCTGGACTTAAAGTTTTATTCATAATTTGATGCATTACTTTTGCATGTGTGGTTGATGCAGTCGTATGACTGAGATGGTAAAGAGTGAACATCACTTGTGACCTCACCACATCAAAGTTTCCCTGTATCCTCACAATCAGCATGCTAGAGTTTAGAGTCATAAGACTAACAGGGAAATGTATACTGTTATAGCAGAACAAACAGAGGCAACCCCCCCATGAAAAAAAATCTTCTTCTATTTTAATAGTCCACTTTGGACATTCTACTAGCTATAATTAACTTTGCAACTGCTTGTCAACTACTTGTCACTAGTCACTAGTCAGAGTATAACTAGACTGTCTGCTTATCTGCTGACACTTTATTTTAAAGGTCCCACAACAGACATTCTACTAACCCAAACCCAACAGTCTACTAATATTCTAATGAGAGTTAGGTGACATTTAGTGACTAATTAAAGTTGGTTATAGTTAGTAGAATGTCTAAAAATGACTATTGAAATAAAGTGTAAATCTTTGACAGCAATGAGAATGTAATAAATGAAAATCTGTGATTAATCTTTCCAAAAATAAATGATTTGAGCTGTTGTATCCACATTTATTTGACCTCTCTATACTCTTATTTTGTCAACCACTGTTTAACTTCTCTTCTATTTATTTTTATGAGAAACATCTGAGACAAGGTTATTTAATGAAACCAGCTAGAAACTTGAAGTGCTATGAAGAATAGCAATAAATTATAATTTTGACAAGGCACATTTGATACAGCTGTTGAAATTTGTAAGGTGTATGTGTAATTGATATTTGCTCAATTGTGATTCATCCATCCATCAACTGCTGTATTACTGCTGTGTTGTATGTTGCAGAGCAATTGAGAAAAGCCAGAGGGAACTATTCTGCTGAGACAATTGTCTTCCATAGGAAACAACAACATGAATGTATCACCAATAGTAAAAATCATATTAATTTTTGCTTTAAGATGATGACCCTTTTGGTATTTCAGTTGCTTTATTTCAATTGTCAAGAGCACATTCTTTTAAATAAATCTGACATCTGCCTCTTTACAATTTTCATTCAGTTGTTTTTTACATATGACAACACGTTGCAAGTAACATGGCAACCAGTGTGATAGGATAGGATTCTGCTCTGGTAAGAGGAAACAAACAAACAAACAAGCAAAAATACTTTGTACCCTGGGCTCAGCAGTTTGACATTTTACATTCGATATCATCAGAAAAACTAGTCATCGGAAAAACTAGCAGACATTTATGTCTTAGAAAACACCACATCTCATTAAAAATGAATGACTTTGTTGTTTTGTTGCTGCAAATGGCTTTCAGCGTGAACACTCATTACATAAACCTTTGAATGTGACTTAAAGGTCTATGGCATAAAAGTGGCATACATGCATTTAGTATACATAAGATTTACAATCCAATGTATCACAAACCAGTGGGGCAGATTTATCATATGTGAATTCTCATGCACAGGGACAAAAAACAAACTGAGTGCTGATTATCATGACAACAACAAATAGTAAGTAGTACTGCAGCTGATCTGAGCCACACCAGGAACTTGGAACATGTAATGACTTCAGAGGCTACAAAAATGTATATTAAAATGCAGGTGCTGTTAATGTACAACCAAATCTCATGTCTATAAATTTGCATCTGCAATTTGTAATTTTGTACCAAGATATTTCCTATTTTTTGGAATGTGATGTTACCACATATGGCTTTATAATATTAACCACTACACAAAGTTCCAAAAATGTGCATTTTCTCTTTACAACCATCTTTACAGCCCATTGGACAGAGACCACAGCACCACACAGGGTGTTCCTGGCACATACTGTTGTCCTCTAATGCTCCATCTTTTACACACATACATACAATGGATACACACAACAGATACTGTATTTTTTACACATGTGGTGGGGGGAGAGGGAGTTGGTGCATCTCTGGACAGTGGTTACTGCTGATCAGCTCTCTCCACTTTCGTTAAAGAGACCCATAGCAGCTGACAGCAAAGGAAAAGGGGGGTGGGCTGCATTTGGGGAGTATTTGCCTCCTATTCTCTGGGCCAGATGGGTGCTGATTATTGTGAACAAAGCTAGAGACACTATGAGGCCAATTTGAAGCTCCCCTGAGGCCCATATACAGCCTATTAGCAAAATCCAATTGAAATGGAGCATAGGACCCTATTAGAGAGATGTTTTTGGCATGCATCATGCTTTTCCTGTCACGAGGGCCAGGGATATGCATATGTGTGCCCAATCTAGAACTGCTGGAGTAAGAATGTGGAATTTATTTGTAAATGTTTTCCAAAACCAAAGGCTGCAGTGAACTGTTTAAGCTTTTAGAGTATCTCGCTTCAGCCATCATCTACAGTTTGAGCCACTAATGAGAGACAGTTTAAATAGGACTCGGCCAATGCCCCAGATTTCTAAACCTGAGCAACATATACAATGGAATTAATTAGGTATTTTCTCCAATGCTTGATGGAAGCACACAGCAATATGCACTGAACTGTTGAGACTTCTTCCATTGTCTAAGATGAGGGCTCGTCACATTCCTGCTTGTCAAAGTCGTTGGGAGTTCAGGTGGGGGTTGTGAGACTTATGTTAGCCATATGCTGTGTGTTAACCTTGTCTTGCACATTTTACAGATGCTCTACGTTTGAGTTACTTGTGGGAGCTCCTGTGGCAGCCAGCAGATGTGTTTGTGTCTCTGTTTTTGTGAAATGCAGGGGTGGTCTTAAATATTTTACTGGGTTTTTAAATATTTTAGTTCCGTCACAGTTGCAGCATCCACACTACACACAGTTACCATGCACAGTGTAACCTGATTTCAGACAAAGGGGGTTCATCTGCAAACTGTACATACACATATATATAATATATGTATAATATAATACACATATATATATATAATATAATATATAGGTATATAAACGTTAAACATGTTCTATTTTTGTGACTATTTTTATATACTGTAAATTCATGATAATATACAGTATTATTATTTATATAAAATTAAATCAGTGTCTATTCAGTAATTCATGCATATTTAAAAGTCACCAAAATAAAACGCAATTTAATTGATGCGTGTTATGCGTATATTATGCTAATGACTTACAACTGCATGTCAGCACTTCCTTATTTACTACAATATGCATCTATAGAACAAGGGTATAAACAAATCTGTGTGTGAATGCACCTGTTGAACCAATCACTTTATCATTATTGAAAAGCCCAAGGGAAGTTGTCCTTGTTACAGACAGTCAGCAATTACTTTTTCAAGCATCGATAACTTTTAACACAAGGCCCGGCATTTGCATTTAACAATCACTGTCATCAGATTTACCTCTGCTGTGTTTATCTCCTCTCCTGAAAGGTTAAACAGTAGATGTGGGATCTTATAGGTGTCTGGGAGCTGATCCTGGACCTGTCAGAAAGATGATGGTCATGCTAATGAACTTTATTTAATCCTGACATTACTAGTCTGATCACACATTGTGCTAAGAACCTTTTAAACCACAATTACTCTCCTGAAACTATCGTCATAAAATTACCAAAAAGAAGATGCTACTTGTTAGATGCTTAACTTATTGGGATTATTATTGATATTTATTGAATAACATACACATTTTCAAATTTATTTATTTATTTATTCAAATCTTTAAAAGAATCACGCTAAAATCATGTCTAACATCACATTTTACCCTGTCTGTCTCACTCTTAGAATAAGACATTGTTTGCTGCTTTGCCTTTGAGACTTCTATGTAAATGCCTTCTACACATGTAAAATAAGATTCGCTGTCATGTCATATACAGTTTACACTGGCCCTTCCTTCAATATGCAGCCTTTGTAAAGCCTGCATTGTATAATGACAGGATAATACAGGAATCTGTACTGAATTCAGTTACGCACAATCTTCCCCAATGATGTCACTCTTTTCTAACAACTAATATACCAACTCTTTTCTATACCAACTAATAAAAGTAGCTTCTAATAAATGTTTATGAATAATAGTATCTCATCTCTAGTATTATAAATAATAGAAACTCTTAGTTTTTATTCATAATTATTTATTTTTATTTTATCATTGTTTTTCAAAAGCTCAGGAAAACTTTATTCAGAATATAATATGTTTAACTATGATTAAAGCTGTAATTTTTCCTATTTGTAGGAATATCAATCTTGTATATATACCAGCCATCAATATACTTTATATACAAGGTATATATACAAGATTGATTTTGAATTTGCAAGTCTTGTATACTTTAACTTCATTAACAAATAGGAAAAATTACAGCTTTAATCACAGTTAAAAATATTATATTCTGAATAAAGTTTCAGAAAAAGAAAATTCGCCTACTTTGATTGCCTTCCAACAGGCTTTTCTGTAACCATAAAACTGATTATGTATAAGGCAAGTGGTTTCAAAGCAGTCTGATAAACACATCTACACTCAAATCTAAAATCAATGTAAACATAACCACATAGGTAAAAAAAAATCAGCACTTCTCTCATGTGATTGAAGGAGGAACTGACAGTTGCACGAAGCTTTGATTGGCCTTTGATGTGCGGCTTAAAGAACCTACAAATGTCTTGAGTCAGAAAACTGAGATGTTTCAGCAGACGTAGCTGAGACTGTCTTTGTCTTTTGGAGAAGGCCCTAAGTTTGACTGTCTGGAGTCTGAATACTGATTGAAAAGTTTCTGAAGACCTCAACAGTCCTGAGGAAGATATCTGCTCTTGATTGTGTCTTGGCACCTGAGGATTCTTTTCCCCAGAGAGTAAAAATCATATCTCAGCCCTTCAAATTGATTCTTTGAGGGAAAGATGAAACAATAAACAGGAGCAAACAGTGGAGGCCCTGGGGAATAGATTGTACCTAGTCAACCCCTTCGCAAACCTCCTATGAGTCAATAACAATGGAAATGATCACCAGCCTCCAGTTTTCATAAGCAGGATTCTTATACAAAAACGTCTGTGAGGTAAAGTATAATATATAAAGCATGATAATAAGTAAGATACAAATTATTAAGAAGGGGCATCCCCACATTTCTTGCCTATAGTGACCAGCATTACAGAGCAAATGAAACCGTGTCACTTTTTCATGCCGATTTCTTTCTCCATCTGAGGAGGGAAATAGTTGGGAAAGAGAAAAATTGTCTTTAAACAGTGTTTTCTAGACAGTTTGCTGCTCTAATATTCTCTGTACCATAATAAGAAGAAATTAATGTCAGACACAAGCCTCGCTTTTGAAAGGCAACACATCAGCAAAAAGTTCATCTTCACACACACACACACACACACACAATCCATTTCCACTGGGACAGTAGCTTAAATGTAGAGGCACATTCACATGTCTAGTCTCTCTTTCTCTTTTTGACTCAGTTCTATTTTCACCTCCACAAGGAAGTGTATCAGCAATAAAAAATCAATACATGTGTGATAAAACTGAGCAAATAATACAGAGTGGAACACATATACAGTACCCAGTACCACACAGTCAGCAAGGTACAGATATGCTATACTAAGGAATTATGTGTCATGTGACTCAGTTATTCATGTGGACATTAAAAGTTAATTCCTGACTCATTTTAAGGACGTAGAGAAACACGGCACATGTGCGAAACAGATCTACTTCTGTTTCGTACAGAAATACCTTAATAAAGACATAAATTTCTCTAACTTAAAACATTTCTTTCTTTATATTAGCAGAAGATAAAAAGGACTTCTCTTCTTTTGCTGCATGCTGTTGACAGGTACCTAAGCTATAAGCTAATGCACTATTTTAAGCTAAGGGTGACTGGTGAAACATGTCTGGATTCAGCTCTGAGATATAAGGTGGGCTACTGGATCGCTACCCACCAGGCCAGGTTGTCAACAAGCTCACAAATGTAAGGTAATAGTTGTTAAATCAATACAAAAAAAATTGAACAGAAATTGAACATTGAACAGAACCGTACATTAAACATCAAATGTCTTCTGATTGGCGGTAACTGTCACACTGCAAAGCAGTTCCTTGTTTCAGTGTAAACACAAACTGCTTGTCACTTCAATCTTACCGCATTGCACCTGGTTAGGACACAAACACTTCTTTTTTAGAGCCAAGCTTAAAGAGAACGCAAAAAGAAAGAGAAAGTGAGGAGAAAAGACGCTGTGCGGAACAGTGTGTTTTAGATTCATGGTCCCAGTGGTTTGATGCTGGGCTGCTATGATTAGAAAACTAATTATTGGTCTGTGCAGGGTGAGTAGGATGAATGACAAGTTGAGCTGGAGGGCTTAAGGCAGACTGTGTCAACTTTCTTTACTTACACAGTGCTGACACAGAGCCCAGTCTCCACGGGTATGTCAAAACCGGTCCATTCCTAACCCCTCTGAAAACCATTCACAGAGAAGAGCTTACTCATATTGGTGCTTTCCTAAAATCACTTAAATATTACACTCGTTGCTCACTGAAGAGAGATATGAGCAGATGAATGCAGGTGTGAATAACTGTGGCAACTGTTGTACTCTGTAGATATACGAATGAGTGGCAACCAAACTTCAAAGTAAAGTTTTATCGTTTCAAAAGGAGAGGCTGTGCTCGGTTGATCTCTTTAGAAAAGCTATTGACATTCTAAGTGTGAGAATATCATCTCAGAATTGCCTTGATGACACCCATATTGATGGATCAGGTTAAGTGTTTCTGGTTAAGACTATGAGGTAATTCTGGTTTTGGCATTATAGATTTTTATTGATTTTGCAGTACATGATTTTTTGATAAAGCTATAATAAATGATGTAATGTGAACTGTCAATTCTCAAGACTTCAAGCTTAGCACACATGGGCATGTGTCCACTTCATGCTTCCTATCATTTTTGGATCAAAGACCGCATCAAAAGCTTAGTATTACAAATTCTTGACTGAGACACCAGAGCGTCTGGCAATCAGGGAAGCGAGACATTTGACATATTACCATACTATAACTATATATAACTACAAATATATATATATATATATATATATATAAAACTATAACTAATATAGTTGAATCCATTTCACAATCCTGAAGTCTTAAATGAAACCAACTCCAGATGTGCTAATCTACCCAAGCACCCATCATGGCTCTGGAAAGTCTCACAAATGCAAATGTAATTGCTTTCATATGTAATATGTTGACGTGATCACTTCACCAGCAAATGGACCCTTTCCATGTACACATCATGTAAACAGTCCTCCTTTTTAATGGGAAAATATATGAACAAAGCAAACACACATGTACAAGTCTCCCCGTTTACTGTAGAAAAATGGCTGGTGTGGTTGCCTGAAAATCACTGCAAAATGGTGAAAATGTTTTAGGCATTATGGGATGGCACTTTGGCACCTGTATTGCACAGCTCATATCCTCATAATATTATAACTTGATTTAACGTTAACCAATTGAACTATTGTAACATACTGTTCAAACATGATGAGGCTGAGGAAAAGGTTGGATCTATTAGCAGATAAAAAGACACTTTAATGATTTAAAACATGAGCATAATCCATGCCATAAACATGAGAACTTGGAAACCCAGCACAAAGCACCAGTATACGACAATCATCAAAAGACAACGACAGTCAAATAGGGTATATACAAGACTAATTAAGGGGAAACAAGAAACACCTGGACACAATTAGGGCGAAGAAAAACTACAAAGACCATTACTAGGACTACAACTGAAAAGACAACTTCAAAATAAAAGACAAAAAACAAGGCACAGGACATACAATAACTATAGTTTTTTAAACATATGGTATATTGGTGGGAATAAAGATGTACGTATTGTAAATGTATCTTAAATTTATCATTGTATAGTAAGGTAATTGACTGTTAGTTAATTAACAGGTTTGTACTGCAGCATTTGTCTGTTTTATAACTTACTGCAGCTCTTAAAGCCCTGTCTGGAAAGCCTGTGGCAGAGAGTCAGAGGTGTTTACTGCAGCCTTAACCTAGCCTTAGCCCTATCAAGAGACCCCAATAGACCTCAACAGCACTGACCTATATGAATGTCTGAGTACATGTGGATGACCTTGCAGGCATCTGAGCATACGGGCACCGTTAAATGTGTCTGGATGACCTTCAGAAAGAATCTATATAAGCGTTTACTGAGTTATTCATTTATAAAGAATTACAAACCATATTAGTTTTATTAAAAATGAGAATTGTGTATTTGTGTTCATCCAGTGTGCATTTTATTTCTTTGTTTTTTACACCATACTTTTCAAATGTCAAATGTAATTTCTAGAGAAGCTTAATCCGCTTTACTTTCATGGGTACAATGGATGTATTTAGCCATGTACAGGAAAACAATAAATCTTATCGACTGATTTTTGTTTCAATGCCAGCTTACCTGTATAACCCCTTCCCTCCTCTTGTTTTATTTCAACACGTCCCTGAGCATCCCTGACAGATAACTTGGCCTTTTATCTTTTCATTTTTAATATCATGCTCTAATTATTTATATTTCAGGTATATTAAAGTTGAGCTGAATAGCGACTAGAGCCGCCCTGTTAGCTTTAATTACTCCTCTTTGTTTATTTCTCTCCAAGTTTAATGAAGGAGCCGAGCAAAATTAAAAAAATGCGTAATGGGATGAAACTCAAGTAATGGGACAGCTCAAGGTGAGCCACGTTTACCTCGACTGGGTGTGAGTGGTGCTGAAAACATGGTAATGATCATTTTCCCTGTAACATTAAGTCATATATTGACGGGGTGATGGTTCCCAGTAGTCATTATCATGACGATCATCTCAGTTTAAACTGATACATCACAGCAAAGAAAACAGCAAGCCTGTTTATTTGTTTCAGGCAGTATGTTCCCATGCAAATTCCCAAAACGACTGTTTGTCAGGATTATGCATGGCATTAGAAATGTCAGATGCCTCGTATATAAAGGTGACTGATATCAGCATGCGGTGATGAGGTGGGGAAGGCAGAGGTAGAAGGGAGATAAATGTTGGTTTTGCAAAAATAAACGGTGCCCGAAAGCCTCTTTGCAGAATTAAAGCGAAATTCATCAGACTAACAACCTGCTGCATACTGGAGTCCACAGTGGAGACAAACAGACATTAAGATTCAGCATAATGTGAGACTCTGTTTTGGGCTGATGGTTTGTCTAAATGCTAATTTGTTTAAAAAGTGGTCAAAATTCCAAAGGCATCATGTTTAGACTGCAGAGACATCCAAACTGCTTTCAGACCATATGAGTGATTCTGTGCAGAAAGGTTATTTCCCCCCACTGGCCAAAAGCAAGATTGGATTTCAGTAATGAAACTGCCTAATAATGCTCATTATACCCTCAATCTGGGAACAAATTTGTTTTCTAATAACACAGCGATTCATATATGTAATTAAAAAGTAACTTGCCATTTGTCACCCCAAATTAAACAAATATGATGTGACTGATGTGGAACCATGATGCCTGATAAACATAACAGTAAGAGAATAATGATGAGGCAAAAACTATTATGTCACATGACAAAAGTTCAATAGTACTGTTACTTAAACATAAATAAAAATGTGCTTTAATCCAACTGGAGCTGACAAATCACAAAGACAAATAAAAAGACTTGGCTGTGTTTTGCAGAACTGGATTGTCTGCATGTGTTTCTTTCCCAGTAGTTTGATGTTTAAAGGTGCAGTTATCAGCCGCTTTGGAAATCGTGTGACAGCCGGTGCGTATTTAAGTATGTATCTCAACCGCTGATGTGCGGTCCAGTGAGCAGATTTGTAGTATGAATACATTCAGAAATACTATCTGCACATCATTTGTAAATAAGACAGTTCCTCCACGTTAGTCCTGTGGCCTCATGCACACTTTGGCAGATGCAGTAGGTAGCAGTAGGTTTTTAGTTTTATGAATACTGCTTATTAGCACAAACTACTCTTTTGACGTACTGCTCTTGGCATAGACCCCAGGAGTACTTTTATGTTGCAATGGCCAATATAGGAATCATCAGTGTAAGGATGCAGCATTACACACAGGCATAGTTTTCATAATACAATATCATAATAAATAAGAAAATAATACAAAAATACAAAACCTCCCTGCTTTGTTGCACAAATTGGTAATGCCCAACCATTGCACAAAATGTGTTTTATTTACTTCCATTTACACACATTTACATACCAGTACAACCATAATGTCAATTTAGGTGGACACTGGTTTGTTTTACTGGCTCTGAATAGTTTTTGATTCTGTTATACTTTACAAGTTTACATTCTAACAACAGAGACTCTGACTTGGGGTCAGCTAATATTAAAACTTATAAATACAGGATTCTGTCTCAATTTCCTGGTTGTCCTCTAAGGAACTATTGAGTCAGTAAGTTAATCAGCCAGATCTATAACCTAACAGAAAGAGAAACCCAGTCTCGTTAAGTAATTTTTCTTTTCATGACAGGTCATCCAAAGTACAAAATTTCACAAAGTAACTCGTTACACGCAAAAAGATTAGCTTGATTCTGTGTTTCATTTCAGAGATGAAACTCCCTCTTAATAATGTCTTAATACCCTGTTTCATGACACCTCTGAGGGAAGGAATGGAAATGTGGCATGAATACGTTAACGTCTCACAGTCTGTGCTGCAATCTGGGGAGAATAGAGAGTCAGGAGAGACCAGCTGACACATTCAGCCGTCAGACCACACACACACACAATCTGAGCTGCCGGCCATGATGCTGTGAAGGACACGATTTTTTCCCTCTGCCATATAGCCATATAGCCATATGAAGGCAGGCTGTGTAGGGTGGGAGAGATAGTGAGAGCAGAGAATAATTCACACGGTGAACAGATGAAGGGTTATCAGTCCATATTCTGCTGCATAAATCTTAGAATATGGGCCTGCTGGGTAAAACAGAAAAAAAGAGAAAAATGGCTAGATTTCAGCTCTTAGCCTTCTCGCTTATGATGAAAGAGGCTATATGTGTGCTCCCCTGAATTTTGCAGTAAAGTCATACTGGCTACTGTAAATGTTACATTGCCATTTAGGTCTGCTGATAAAATGTTAATCACCACCTTAATAGTCATTTTTTATGTTAAAACATTTTCCTGCATTTAACCCAAACGTTAATACACAGATAATAATGAGATATATCTTATTCAAATTATTATTTCACACATTCTGAGTGTGACTTTTACTGGGTCAACTTTGTATAAGTTTGAAATGCCAGAGTTTGAGGAGAGCTGGCTGCATCTTATTCGTTATATTATTAGTAGCAACCCATAGATTATGTGACTTAAAACATATAGGCTTCTATATTTTATGCATTAATCATCTTAATCAGTGGTGATCATCTGAATTTGCTTTAGGCCAAACAATATGAAAATTATTATCATTACATAGGCTAAGGAGAAAGAAATTGACACTTTTGTACATACAAAAGTACTAGAATAATCCCTGTGATATATTAGGAAGAAACACTGGGCCAAATGTATTAGGATTAACAATATTGGTAATATTGTTGACATGACAACAGTTTGACAGATGGCTTTTGATGCCAAAAGGGTTGTTTCTATTCCCTTTCACAAGTCAGTAAGTTTACGGTTTATATTTTGCTTTACTAACTATGCACAGTTATATGGTTAGTTACATTTTATTTTATGCATTTAGCATATTTTTACTGCTGACCTTATCAAAACACACTTCATGACCTACCAGTTAAAAACCATTGATTTAGATTAAATCTACTGAATTACTGAGGGAAATTGAGATCCTATATCTTTAACTCCCCGGAGTATCTGTTTAAATCAACTCCTTGAAATAACATCCAATTTGTAAAATGCTACCTTATACCAAAACAGTGGAAGAATTTGCATCATTTTTGAGCGCTTTGGCAAATCAAATATTTGGCCCTCCATACATCACAGAACATGTGACATTAAGTAGCTCGGCGAATCACGGCAGGGAAGAGAGGAAGGCTCACAGATTCACCACAGATTGATTTACAGAAGCACAAGGCAGTAAATCACCAGCTCGAGGGCGAGACTGCCTCACAGGGCTTAAATAACAGGCCAGCAGCCAAAGCACTCTGTGAGTAATCTATCAAGACCTGTTACAGTCAGACGCAAGGGGGTACAGGGATCTACAACCTCTCTTTTCTCTTTGAGACAAGACACCAGTGTTGTTGCCACATTGATGTAGAGAGACCAGCTCCCATCACAAACTGTGTAACCCTTTTAGCTT
>JAZGTJ010008761.1:3030-20485 GCA_036877575.1 Botia almorhae | reverse complement strand
ACCTAACTCACAGTGAGTGTGTGTTTAACTAACCCTAACCTAACTCACAGTGAGTGTGTGTTTAACTAACCCTAACCTAACTCACAGTGAGTGTGTGTTTAACTAACCCTAACCTAACTCACAGTGAGTGTGTGTTTAACAAATCCTAACTCAACTCGCAGTAAGTTTTTAACTAACACTAACCCAACTCACAGTGAATATGTGTTTAACTAACCCTAACCCAACTCACAGTGAGTGTGTGTTTAACTAATCCTAACTCAACTCGCAGTGAGTTTTTAACTAACACTAACTCAACTAAAAAATGAATGTGTGCTTATAACTAATTAGTTCATTAAAAATGCTATTTGTTTTAGCAAGTGCTTAAAATTGGCAGTGCTGTACATATTAGAGGCTTTCCTGTAGCTCAGTGGTTAGAGCATGGCGTTAACAGCGCCAAGGTCATGGGTTTGATTCCAGGGATTGCACATACTCAATGTATAGTAATCAATGTGTAGTATAATGCAGTGTAAGTCGCTTTGGATAAAAGCGTCTGCCAAATGCCTAAATGTAAAATGTAAATGTATTATAGTAAATGTTTTATGTTATATGTATGTACATTTATTTTCAAGATTTTTTGTCACATACATATGCAGGATACAACCAACAGTGAAATGTAGAATATACAGAATACAGAATATGCAGTTTGTACAGTATATAACCCATTACGTCTATGGAGAGTCCTCATAAACCACATATGCCAACATGAGTGTGTGTGTGTGTGTGTGAGAGAGAGCGTGTGAGTATTGGGATGGTGTTTCACTCATGTTTTATTTGTTCTGTTCCTCACTAGAAGACTCATCGGTTGAACAGGAACAGCAGTGAGTATTGGAATCATCAAAACTGATCTCTTTCTCAGATTCGGTATTGATGTGCTTTTTGGCTTGACAAGTACCATGTTTAGTAAAGCATGCAAAACAAATAATTTTGACCTTACACGTTTTAATTTCCAAAGCGACACTTACATGAGGGTTAGCATCCCGAAGAGGGAACTTCCAAACCTTCTTAGAAAAGTACAAGCTAAGACTGAGATGTAGGTGAGACAGTGAAGGAGTTTAGTATAGTAGTTGTGTTTATTGTTAAAGTGGAAAGTGATCATTGTAGACTGGTGAACTTTTGTAGAAGTGTGTGGAGGTTCTACACCTGTAAAAACTTGGTCACTTTTTTAAGCCTGATAGCAGAGGGCCCAATAAAAAAAAAAACATTAAAGTTTTTAGTTGAATTCAGAATGTTCCAGAAGGTCCAAGAGTTGGTGAACATGTGAAGAGGAGGAAGCAGGACAGAACTCAGACGTCAGGTGAAGATGTCACAGACAGAGGCAGGACTCAGTTCCTGAAAAGAGAAGAAACAGGGCAATCTGATGATAATTGACATTTGCTGTTGAAACTGTTTTTTTTTCTGGAGTCCAACTGTTTTTATAGTGTAGGGATGAAGTTTGAGCAGTTACAGAGGTGACCAGAGCTTGAATGTGATCATGTGTGTTAGTCTGGCTCGCCAGTACTGTAACTTTAGTCCTGTGTGTCTCTGCGCGTGTCTCTGCGCGTGTGTCTCTGCGCGGGTGTCTCTGCGCGGGTGTCTCTGCGCGGGTGTCTCTGCGCGGGTGTCTCTGCGCGGGTGTCTCTGCGCGGGTGTCTCTGCGCGGGTGTCTCTGCGCGGGTGCGTGGCGTAGAGGTTCCATCGTCTCCAGTAATTTGGCCAACAGTTCATCAGACAGTGATAACAGCAGCAGTCCAGAAATTCCACCAGCAGCTGAGAATGCACACTTACCCCACACACAGGTAACATGAACACATTGTAACATGAACACAAAGCCATTGTTAAATTGACTATGAATGCACACCTATGTGTCCATAGGGTCCATAGTTGCTACAGTTATGGCCTATTAAGTTAATCTCCTGAGAAAAGCAGAACATTACAGTCAGCTTGTAAAACCTTTGAAATAAAAAAAAGCATGTGTTATAGAGAGAGATTCTCAAAATCACACTGTGTGTGTGTATGTTTAGGCAGAGAAAAGAAATGACTGGCAGTTGGGAAGATGGTTGCAAATGAAAGGGAACCAGAAGAACCCTGAGAGCCCATGTGATATCAGTGACATTATCAGGTCTGACTCTGTTGATTCTCCTGGATGGACAGAGACTATTAACCCAACCCACGTTGACAAAGAGACTGTGAGCAGCGCACACATTGAGAATTTCCAGCACCATAGGAACAAATCCACACACAGAGAGAAACCCAACAGAAACAAAGGTGAGCGTCACACAGAGCAGAGGAGAGCGTCAACTGAGAGTAAGGCACAAGAAGTGTCTGTCTGCATCCCCAAACACACAGAGACAAAATACATCCGGCGCCCCCTGCTGGTGAAGATAGAGCTGAACCTGCTCTCCAGAATCCCAAAGGAGCCCAAAGCAGCTCAACTCTGCTCCAGAAGACCAGATGTTCAGATAAACACCAGTGATGGTGTGTGTGGACGCAAAAGACCCGTGAGCAGAACCTGTTTTTTTATTTCACACTGACTATAATGTCAAAACCTTTTCTGACTGTCTTGTTTATTCATCATGAGCTTGCTGGAGTTTATTCCTAATATTAACCTGAAAACTGCTACAAACGTACTCACATTTCACCTGTGACCCGCACCTGCAGTGAAGTAGATATGAACTGTTTTAACAGCCACAAGATTTGTTTTAAATTATCTTTCCTGTAGCTCAGTGGTTAGAGCATGGTGTTAACAACGCCAAGGTCATGGGTTTGATCCCAGGGATTGCACATACTCAATGTATAGTATAGATCAATGTGTAGTATAATGCAATGTAAGTCGCTTTGGATAAAGGCGTCTGCCAAATGCCTAAATGTAAAATCAATTTCCTATGATATGATTGTGTCCAACATACGTCAGTTTCAAATATAGACTGTGTGTGTGTTTTTAGGTGAAACAGGTTGAGAAAACTCAAAGGAAGAAACAGAAAATAGGCAAGGAGCAAGAACAGTCTTCTTCCTCTCAGAACACCATCAGCCAATCAGAGTGAGTAACACCATGCATTCGTCCAATCTGAACCAAAAACCCACAGCCAATTAGACAGTTTCACAAGTTCCAGTGCAGGCGTTAGACACTGTATTAATGAAGATGTGTCACAGACATCCTGATATTTCACCTCAAACAAACCTGCAGAAAAGCTAAACATTGTGGCAGATTTATGAGCCTGTTAGATATTCTAACATATTTTAACATGTTTAAGATATTCATCTTTTATTAAATTTGTGAAGACACGTGACTGACCAGTCAGAAATAAGTTAGACTGTGTTTACTTTTTAAATGAAGTTTGCGCGGATAGCATACCATATATTTTAAATGATATAACCTCCTCCTGTTTTACATGCTGTTTGTTTCTCACAGAAATAGTTCATGTTTTGTTCAGTGCTTCGCTATCTACAGTACTGTGTAAATAATCTGCAACCTGACGAACATCAATTTTACATTTCATGTGTTTCAGCATTTTGCCTGAGATTTGTTTTACATTTTCTTCTCTGTTTGAACACATGTAACATGTAAGAGCTGTGTTGTTTGTTTTTATCAGTTCCACACTGGCAATGAAATCCATCACTTCCTGAATCTGTTTTATGCACACTGAATGTTATTGCCGTGGATTATATCATATATTTAACAAATGAAGCTGGAGCAGAGGTAACTTTAGTGACTTTTATTCTTAGTGGGTGTTCATACAGGTTAGGATTAGGTGATCCCAGCTGTTTAACCTAAATGTAAATGTTAACCTACATTTACATTTAATGTAGGGGGGGGGTAGTTTGTGTATTTTTAATTAATTATTTCTCTTGATTCTTTAATCATTTTGAAGGTTATTGTGAATGTAATGTGACACTTTTACAGACTCTGCTGAATGAGTAATAAGTGGAAATCACCTGACAGTCCCACACAAACACACACAAACACCACATACACACACACACAAACTTCTGCTCAAAGCAAACACTCTCAACATCTCCATCAGAGCAACCAGAAGCTGCAAGCCAATGAAGAAGAGTGTGAAACGTCTTCATAGGCCACTCAGAGATGTGGGACACAGGTTTCATCCAGTAGTGCCTCCTGACAGCCAGCAGAAGAATGCAAAGGTTAATGGGAATGCTCTGCACATATCTGAAGGTTACAGACTGTATGTGAAACATCACTAAAAACCTTTTTTGTACAGGAGATGTGTACATGTGCAGCAAAGCCACGGCCACTGCTGCAGTCCGACTGCAGGTGGGTGTTGATCACCTCACACAGTGTTCCTGTATGCTTGATGTATGATTGATCTTTAACCTCTGTTTCCCAGGCAACATTCTGTGGAGGATCATGTAAAGGAAGCCAAAAAACTTAAACATGAAGCAGATGCAACGGTGTTTATACAGACTTTTATTTCCTGTCCCCTCGATCCCTCTCCCCCCACCCTCTTCTCAGTCTAGTGGTGCAGAGAGAGTGTTTTGATATGTTTTTTTGATTTGCTGATGTTTCTTCAGCTGGATAAGATGTCTAAAGCCCTCACCTACTTGGAAGCTGCTTTGTCATTTGTGGAGAGTGGAGTTGCTATGGAGACAGATCCCCAAACCCCCAAATCTGCCTACACCATGTTCTCTGAGACTGTTGATCTGATCAGGTAAAATGATGACGTTATTAAAGGAGCAGCAGATAAACAAGGTTGGGTCTGAATGACGTGGCTGTGTATTTTCTGTTTGTGTGATTATTGGATCTGCTTCTATCATGTTAATATTAATCAAGCAGCAGAAGAAAAACACTTGAGACTGTTTTTAAAGAAACTCCAGTTATTCATTTTTGTTTAAAGATGTCCAAACACCTGTCGTGTTTATTACTGTTGAGTCAAGCTTTGGTTAGTGGGAGAAATACTGGAAAAACTTTGGTCTTACCGTGGTTATATTTCACAATTCTATAATGATTTTTAACTTAAACATTTTTAATAAAAGTTTATGCATATATGTTGTGTATGACTGTGCCATTAAAATGTAAGTGTGTGAGTTTGTAGTCAATTCATGTATACAGTTATTTAGGATGAATCCAGATGAAGTGTATTTTTATTACTAATAATCACTCACTGCATTCATATTAAACAAAAATAAGTGTTAGAAAAATGTGCAGATGATAAGATGATTGTTGCCTATATAAACTCTGTAGGACCATGGTCATTGTGAGATGTTTAAACTTAACAAATGATTGATGGTTATAGTGTGTGTGTTCAGGTTTATACTCAAACTAAAGAACTACACCGACACGGCAGTAGCTGCTCACGAGAGAGATTTCTTGGTCCTTTGGTGAGAACCACACACATGTTTGCTCACAGTCATAACATCTGTTACAGCTGCAGTGTTATTGAGATGCACTTTATGCATAAGCTTCATCTGGAGTGTTTCTCATAGTTTGCGCTGTCAGTCTCTGCTGCAAATGACAATGTTCCGCCACAGGCGATATTCAGCACTCAAATACTCGCGTGTCCTCTCAGATCAATTCAAAGTGAGTAAAGTGTTTGCTTAATTTCTTCTGTCGTGATGACACACATTTAAAGGTTTCTCATCATGAGTTTCTTTGTGTTTCCAGTCTGTGTGTCCTGTGAACTCCAGCAGCACTGTTGTCATTCCTCAGTCCATCCAGCAGGTGGCAACATCTTATGTCAACATCACAGCACTGTTTCTGAATGCTCACGAGACGTGGGAGCAGGCGGATGAGCTCGCTCTCACAGGCAGTGGTAATCAATTCTATTCATATGGAAAAGCACTGAAGAAACTTTAGTTTTTGACACAAGAGCTGCTTTGACAGAACATAGAAAACCTGCAGTGAAATTAATGGATGATTTCCCCCCCCTCACCCCTGACATCTGCTCTTCCCACATACGCTTGTAAATCTTAATTTGTCATAAGAACTAGGTCAGCAGTTGAGAATTATAATAAACTTGACCACCTTTACATATGATCACATTTGCATCTAAACCCAATGATGTGATTATCATTAGTTAAGATGAGGGTGCGCTTCAATCGTTAAACTCACAGCATTCACAGATAAATTCTGTTACTGTTTAAATATTTCTAGCACTAATATCATCACATGTGACCTCCTAACCTTTAGGGGGTTTTCACACTTGACATTAAAATGAACTCTGTTGCCCTGTTAGTGCAGATTGATTAGTAAATGACAGTGGTGTAGAAGTCTAAACTTTACAATAACTGTAAACTCATTCCTCAAACCTGATGCTGGATTGGAATGTTGTTCCAGAGTCAACAATGTGTCACTTGGCAAAATCAGGAAGACTTGTTATGAATGTAGAGTTATGAGGGTTAAGATTAGAGGTATGAGGTAGAGAAAGCAGAGACCAGCTCAGTGCAAATGACTATAAATGTATAAGTTGTTTTATGCCGAGAAATGTGGGTGACTTTACAGATAACATGGATAGCATAATAAGGAATGTGCAAAATATCAGCAGATAAACTGTAAATGTGTGTTTGACAGAAAATGCCCAAACACGTATCAGAGTTTGTGTACAATAAAGTGATGTTTGTACAGGTTTACTGCAGGAGCTTGATTGTGTTGTTGGTCCTTTGAATCTGATGTCATCCATCAGTTCATTAGTGCCGTACATACGACAGGGACTTCACTGGATTAGACTCGACACCCTGAACTAGACTCGACATCCTGAACTCCAGATGACCTGCTGCTTCATGTAACGCCACCCAGCCAAAAAACACTTAACCCTGCTGGTCTGTGGTCTCAGACAGGAACGACACGTGAGAACACACGCTTGCTCACATTCACATGCGCACACACTTTACACACATACACTTCTTGTGGGTGTGCAGATCTAATTAATTGATACAGATTATGACGACAGTCTCTTTTCATGACTTTTGCTTGAATACACCGGTCCTTTCTTAGCACTGACCTGACGTGTCTCAATCTTCAAGAGAACAATTCTACTACTACTTCATGTTGGTGTCCCACCTTTTGGTCTTTTCATGTTCATTAATCTGTTGCAGTCTGATGTTCAGAGCAGCCACATGCTCTGCTGACTGTGTGACTGCCACACACACACACTAGCAGGATTCAGCAGTAAATAAATGGTATATAAGGTGTCTAAATTTCAAGTGAGTTGTTAAGGTTTGAAATGTAAAACCTGATTTCTAGCACTACAGTTTGGTAAATTAGTTACAGGAAATACTGGTGCTGTTATTTGCATTTATAAACATGACCCTTGACCTCTAAATTTAGTGCTTATGCAGTTAGTTGCACAGCTTTGAATGCTTCTGTTTTTTTCCCATGAGTCTCAGCATTTGATTTTATTAAACCGTAGAACAAACAGATCATTAAAATTGTCATTGGGGGGCAGGTGTTTACACAACTGTATGTGTGCTAGTGGTTATGTTATTTATAAATGAGCTAAATTGATTCTGCATGTTTATAGATCTTTGGCTTTGATTGTTCAGACCACTGGTGGAGTTCTAAATAGTGACACCTCATTGGTTAAATTCTTTGGCCCTTTTAAATAAGGCTCAAAGTATTTCCTGTCTGTCTGTGTCTTGTCTCTTTTAATCTTGACTCCAGAACAGTCCAATTTCAAAACCTTCTTTAGTAGGATTTCCTGTGAGTCTCTGTTGGAATAATGAAGTGAGAGATGTTTGGATCATCCAGAAATTTTATTTATGTATCTTTATGATTGTACACTGGGATGTTTATCCTTGGGATGTTAATTTATAACCTATATATAATTCCTGTTCGGTAGTTTGAAATTAGTGTTGCAATCTGTTTAAATTTAATACTGTTTAGCTTCTGTTTTGAGTCAAATTTCTTCATTTGTGATGAAAAAAGCAGAGTTTTCTTTATTCATTTGTGATGGAAAAAGAATCAGATGGTAGAAATCTGTGGGAATATTTTGGATTTGTATTAAGGCCATTAGGGTCTGTAATGTAATTTCACAGCTTTTGTACAGGGTTTATATAAACGTATAATAATGTCTAAAGTATTTTTTTTGTGTATTTTGGTGTCGTAGTTTAGATGGGTGAAGACAGGAAATCACTTACTCCATCTGCTAAAATGCTTTATTAAAATTTTTTGTAAATGTTTTCATTTGTTTTGGTAAATTCAGAAATGTGTAAGTGTATATTTCAAATTTATTTCATTAAATGTATAAACAAATAAACATTAGTCTATCAAAGCAATTGTGCCAATTTATTTCAAATTAATCCTGTACAAACAAGTATTAGCACATAGAAGTTGTGCACATTGTAACAATGTAAAACACGAGGAACTTGAAAAGATGTGATTATAAGACGCTTCAATGCAAATGTTTCTGTACAGGAGAAGCTTCTCCGCTTAGAGAATCAGAAACAGAAAATATATTTTAAACTGCACACACATTTGATGGACAGTACAGACGTTTATTTTACACTACATGCCCATTTGTTTTGACAGCTGATCAGTTACTAATAGCAACAAGTAGGGTTAGTTATTCTTAGTAGTATAGTTCGTATTCATATTAACTAACAGAAAACTACTCAACTAACACACCACTACTACTTCTACTTTTATTTAAAAAAAAATTGCTTCTTACACTGTGTTGGAATACCCAAGACCGGTTAATAGCACTTATTCATTGTTGCTTTTATAGTTGTTGAAACTGCTTCCTTGTCCTCATTTGTAAGTCACTTTGGATAAAAGCGTCTGCTAAATGACTAAATGTACATGTAACTAAACACACCACATCAATGTTCTTTTGGTTTATTTGTTTGAAGATTCTGATGTCTCCTGGTTTTACACCCTTTACACAAAATATAGTACATGACTGCTATGAAATAGAATATAGACTGTTAGAAAGGGGGTGTCCCAATACCTTTTTCATATAGTGTATATTACTATTAGATATGATTTACTGGCTTGGTTGACCCCCAGTTGATTTCTGTGGTCAGTTAACTGATTGCTGTTGGTATGGGAGCTTTCTGCTAAGATTAAAAAAAAGAATTACATTAAAAGTATCTGTAACCAAGGTAACCAGAGAGTAACAGAAAAAAAACGAATATATATATATATATATATCCTATATAACCTAATGATGTAAAAAGTATTGAAACTTTTTCAAAAGAAGCCCATTTATAAAAGAAAATATAAATTTTATGCAAACACACACAATTAATTGGTCATATATGTGGCCAATAGTGAGCAGTCTTCTATTCAAGATGACCTATGAGAGCGCAGAATGCAGCACGGTAGGAAAAATTGAGTTCCGGGTTTCACACGAGTTTTGCACGGAGAGTAGGCAGCAGCGCGCTTGCATATGCATAGATTACTGACGAGTTTTTTGTTTAGTGGAAAATAGAAAGAAACAACCTCTTAGGAATTCTGTCAAAGGATTGACGTGAGTAAAGTGAAAAACTTTATTTTGCAAAACTTTTAATATCGCAATTAATACCGCAATCGAGTGAAACGCACATTCAGCCTAAAAAAATATTGAAAAGGTATGGTGATGTGTATATACTCTATTAGCATCTGAGAATTGCTAAAGTGTTTACAGGGTGTATTTTTGATTGAAAGGGAGAAAGAAACTGATTTAAAGGAGACGAGGTGCCTTTCTGGAACTTTGTGTGTTTAATGATCTTCTTGGTGAGTCAATTTGCTTGTTGATAGTTATAAACCAAATTGTTATTATTGTTTAGGAAGGGAAAGAGGAATTAAATCTGAGTCTGATTTATGTATGTGAAATGGTGTAAAGCTGCATTTGGAAAGGAAACAGTCACAGACATTTAAAGAAAATGTTCTTCATTTGATGAATTCAAATACATATATTCAAGTTCTGTTTAAAATGTATGAATGTACAATGATCAGTTATTTTCATACAACCCTTTTGTGTGTTGTTACACTGAAGATATTAATTAATATGTTTCATGACCTTGTTTGTTCAAGGTCAATTTTTTTTGTTGTGGTTTTGATGTCCTCTGTCGAAAGAGATGAGATGTTCTAAGTCCGTGTCTTGGATCTGTCCCGACCTTACATCGTTGCTTAAGAGGGTTTGGACTGGCGAGCCCTGGAGTCGGTTCTTGGATTGTCTGTGGAAAAAAAGACCAGTTTGTGAACTCTGCGAATGGTAGGAGATCGATTGACTTTCCTCTTTGGTTTTTCTTGGATGGAGACATATTTTTTTTCTCCTCGTGACGGATTAACAAATTTTTGAATCTCTCTACGGACAATTTTAAACAAAAAAAAACTGGTTTTCGGAGAGACTGAAAATTTTAAGGTTGGAAAAAAGGGAGAACTTTGTTCTATTGAAATTTGTGGCTCAAATTGTTGATTTATAATTGAGATTGTACATTTACTTTTTGTTTTTATGTTGTTTGTTTTTTACTGGTTGATTTAAAGAAACAAATATTGAATTAGCAACTTACCTTGCTGGGAAAAGAAACAAAGGGTTTGAGACCTAAAGGGAAGACAACAAGATATCAAGTGTCTAAAATATTGTGAACATATTGTTTTCCATTTTCATGGTTCTTTCTATTTGAAACAACTCACCAGTGTGGTCTGCTTAAATACAATTTGCTAGTTAAACCAAATCTTCCGAGTCTGGTCTGATCACTGTTGTTGTGGCATCTTTCTCAGCAGCGAGTCTATTCTTCTGACACACTGGTCTGTATATTTTATAAAGCGAGCGTTACATATCACAATGAAAATACTCAACATTTCTAAAAGGGATCATTTCATAATCCTTATGACAGCACATATTTTAGGACAATATATTTTAAATTAAACCTGCTGCTCTTGTTACTCCTTTTTTGTTTTACAATTCTCTTATTCTTTCTTAGGTGTGTGTTGGTCTTTTAGATTTCATTTTTTAAAGATGTGTATTGATTTTTATTTGGTGTTTAAGACCGTTTTTTTGGGCTCGACCAAACACATGTCTAACATATGAAAACAAAAAGAAACATTACTACTTTAATCATTACAAAGCAATACAATGCAAAACAAAAGACCACATTTGTCTCACTACCAAAAATGTGAATGAACTAAACACGAACAAACAATACATGTATGGATGGGTGAATGTCAAGAAACCCGAAACACAAGTGTCATTTTATATAAATGTCTCTTTATGTTGAGATGAATGTTTGTCAAACATGTTGTAATTAGATCAGTTGCTACAGAAATGCCCATATCAGCATCCAGTAGATTTGATTCCCTCTGCTGAGGTTAAATAAATCCAAACACCATGTGACAATTATTGCTGCTCTGCTCCAACGCAACAGTGAGATTTGTGACAGCAGCTTAATATAAAAACACACATCCACAACATAAATACAATCAGGATAAAACAAAATGAACCACTGACAAAATCTAAGATATACAGAACATACAATAAATATTAAAATGCAATAGAAAATGCAAAATCCAAAGTGTTTCAAGTAAGTGACCATGTTGAAGACAAATAAAAATGATTGTTCCTCATTTGAAATAAATCTTATATCAAAGTGAATGCAATAACATTTTCCCAGGAAAAGCATTACAATTACTAAATACTGTATGTTGTTACAAATGCAACATGAAAAGTTTTGAATTTCTATTTCAGCTTACAGATAAAGTTTGGCAGTGAAAAGCAGAAGATCTTTTCTCACACATCTTAACTTTTGACTATTTGACACAAATTAAAACGATCGTAGAACATTTGCAGCAGTCTGTTAAAGAACCTCAAACTAGAACCTTATTTGAAGAAAAATATCTGGGATTTCTTCAACATTACAGAAATATTTACACAGGGGTGCTCAATCTTGCACCTGGAAATCCAGCCCTAATAAAACACATCTGAATTAGCCAATTTTAGTTGGCTAGAGTTTACTTACAGGCAGGTGGGTAGCGTGTGGTTGCATCAAATCTTTTCAGGACGATAGATCTTTAGTTCATTCTTGCATTATCTAAACTCATAAACGAGATGCAAGTCATAACTAAAATATCACTATTATTAGGTCATAGGGTTAGAGTTCTAGTACTGCTCATATGTCTCTCCTTCTTTGTCTGATTGTATACACGCAACAAACACCATCAGCCTTCGTCCTGAAGCCACAACAAAGATAAGCTCTTTTAACCTTGTACGTTTAATAATATCTGATGTTGTTCTGCTTCTTGAATGCAACACATATTTACATGAGAAGTCACTATAAAGTAAATTAACTTCACAAAGATCAAGGGATTGAACTTGAACTCTAGATTTTAGTCAGAAAGAAAACACTCAACAGTTCAGGCTGAGGAAATCAGCACAAACATCATCTGGTAAAAAAACACACAACCACAAAATTAAGTAATAATGCAAAAAAACACAATGAACCTCCCAGGAAGAGTGATAAAATAAATACAACCTCAGAAGTGTCAAGTGTTTAGTGTGTATTTAGGGCTAGTGTTTAACAAAATGTTGCTACATGCAGTCCGCGACATTACTGGAGCCCTGGCCAATGTCTCGAATTTGGCTGATGTGAGTGGAACAGACAGCGACACCGGCCCCAGCCCGACAATGAGACACTGAGCCCACCAGCTCCCATCTAGAACACACACACACGCGCAACTACATTACACATCTATTTTTCACCTGTTTCAGAAATCTGCTGTGCTGCTTCTGCTGCTGAAATGTTTCTGCTTTAGATCTCACCTGTTTGTTCGTGGCTCAAAGGCCTCCACTGTATTCAGGTATATGTTTCCATTGTGCCCACCCACAGCAAAAACACGCCCCATCACTGTGGCAACACCAACTCCACCCCTTGGTGTGGTCAACTCCGCTACATACTCCCACTGATGCATCCTGGGGTCGAACCTCTCCACAGAGCTCAGTGGAGAATTATCATCGAAACCACCTTTAGACACAAACACACACACAAGGTACTTGTTATACCAAAAGATTGTTGTGATTTACAAGAGTCTAGCAAAGCATGTTTTTGTTATTAAATGTTTTAGTAACAAATACAGTCATATAAGAAATAAAATAATAAAATCAAATACAAATTCTAATCCTTACCAACAACATAAAGGCAACCGTTGAGTTCACTGACACCATTTCCAGCACGGCGCTGCCCCATTTCTCGCACATCTGTCCATTTATTCAGATGAGGGTCAAATCGCTCAACGCTGGACAGTGATGCGATGCCATCATTTCCCCCGACTGCGTACACATAACCCTGTTCACAAATCCAAGTTATTCAAAGAGAAAAAAAAAAACTGGAAACTTTTTACGTCAGTGACTCTAACAGGGTAAAAACACAGGAAACTGTCCAGTGTATCGACTGATTGTACAATTTGATTAATCAGTCTGCTGGCAATTTTAACTGATGTATCTTCTGCAGCTCTTCAACAGCGTGACAGCTAGACAGCACGAGGCCAACAAAGCACAAAGAGTTCTTCAACTGGACCGTAGCGGGACAGGTATCATTTCTTGATACTTTAAACATCATACTTTGAATAAATGAATTTGCTTCTCAGCTCTCCTGCCCATGACCACAACAGGTTCATTTCTAAACTGAAATTTTTCTGCCTCTTCATTTTGAGTTTAGCTATGAATGTTACTGCACACATCACTTTGACTTTTTCTGCAAGTGAATTCACAGACTGTTTAAAGGGCTGTTTCTGTATTTCTGCTTTGTCTGTTTCATACCCCGAGTGCCACAGAACCGACTCCTCCCCTGGGGGTGTTCATAGGGGCAACGGCACTCCACCGATCTGACTCAATGTCATAGCGCTCCACATCACTAAAACACGAGTTATCATCCAGACCACCAATAGCATAGATGGGACCTCCCAGAGCAGCCAACGCAATCCCCCTTCTAAACAAACACAAACACTTAGTGGAGAACTTATGGTGTTTTTACATCCATCTATATTCATTAAATGTTCAGAATATGGCATTTGCATGGTTAATTAAGCACTTTAAAAACAGATTGTTAGCTCCTTTAGACATTTTGTGGTACCGTTTTGTGTTCATGGACGCCTTCATCATCCATTTGTTTGTGTGTGGATCAAACATCTCCATGTTCCCAAGATGCTCATTGCCATCATGGCCTCCAACAGCATAAACCTTCCCTGTACAGTGATCCATGTAAAGTTTTCATCATACAATAGTTTCATTTATTGGTAGTTCTAGAAAGTGGAAGTGTGTTTGACTGCTTAGTACTCAGATTCAAGGGCCTGGTATATTATCAATGGAGGGCCACAAAAATTGTATTTGGTTTTTAACAGCGTAGCAGACGTGAAGTTGAACTCTGAGACTGACATACTTTACACTAATGTTTATAACATCAAAACTAAAGGGCAAAGTAAAGAAAGTGCTTTTAAACCACGGCTGGGGACCCTTTTCCTATCAAGGGCTTTTAAGTATTTACAAATGTATTTACATGTTATACACTTGCTTGCAATGCATTTCTTACATCAAAACATATAATTTAAATTCACAGTGAAGGTCAAATCTGCTCCTATTTTAAGTCATGCGATACTGTCAGCTGGACATGAAGATGCTGCTACTCAAACAGTTTTACAAGCCTAGTCGTTAAAATTATTATGGGGTGTACACTGCCTACAGTTTGAGGAATTCAGATGTTATTTTGTGCAAAAGTTATTTTCATATTGTTTATTCTTTAATGATTGTAAATGGAATAACCTTGAAATTAAATTCTATATGTTCCCTGTCTCTTCTCTGAACAATAAATAACATTCTCCCCATAACTGCATCTCACGCAATGACCATTTGTGTCTTACCTCCCACTGAAATCACTCCCACGTGTCTGCGTCTACTGTTCATCTCAGGTCCAAAGAACCAGCTGTTTTTACTGATGGAGTAACACTCAATACTACGAAACGGGTCCCCGGAACCACCACGCCCCCCCACACAGAATAACACACCTGTCAAAGACCAAAAGCTTTCAGCTCATCATAAGACATCTAAACCTGGAATGACAGAAAAACAAACAGCTACACTTTCTTGACCCATGGCTTTAGTTTCTGACCTGCGGTGTGTTTACGGGGTGTTGTACGTATTGAATACTCGAAGTCAGGAACACTCTTGTTACTAAGGTGCAGGTGATAATTGCGGGCTTCATCTAAAAGATCTCTGCAGTTCAAATTGGCCTTGATCATTTCCTCTTTAGCAACAGTGGCTGTGAGAAACTCTACTGGCAGCAGGGGAAGACGTACCTGCATGAGAACACAAGGTGTGAGTGACACTGAACTGTGAACAAATCAAAGCATTCAAACTCAACATAAATACGAGGGCAATTCAATTACTATGATAACAAGACTTCCAACAAATTCTGCCAAACTCAAGGCTAACCTGAGATACAATCTGATCCAGCCAGACCTCATGGTGCTTGGCATTTGCTTTCAGCCACTTGACTGCTGCGTTGTACACCTGAGTCTCAGCCTGAATGTTCAGATCACTGGAGCCCAGCAGTGTTTTCAGGTGCTGTGGTGAGACACAGATGAAATCTTCACACTCCACCACTTCGCTGAAATGTTCACACGCGTAACGGTCGGCCATGTCCATCAGGTCCACCCTGTTGTGACTCTCTGCAAAGGTGCGTACAGCCAGGCAGTTGGAGGGATGGAAATGAGCCTTCATGTACTCACAACAGGCCCGAGCGATAAGCTCTACCTGTAGAATGCACGCTGCATACAGCAAGGGCTGTACGTTATCCACTGTTAGCTTCAGCTGTGAAGAGTAGGCAAAGCGCACCAGGTCCTGGATGGCATCGGCATCAAAATCACGTATCTCAATTAGGTCCTGTTTGGCTTCAGCCATGTCTGAGAGGAACATGGCACGGAAGTACGGCACAACGCAGGCTAAAACTAGTTTGTGACATGGAATTAGTCTATTTCCAACCTTCAATGGTAAACACAAGATGCATGTAAGGAAAAACACTCTAAATTTGTTACTGATAAGAGACAAACTTTGTCATTTCTTCAAATATTGTGACATGACAGAGGCAATAAAAATACCTTTAGTGTGACATCACAGAGCTGTCCATTTTCATAGAACTGTTGGAGGGAGTAATGGAAATCCTTCCAAGCTTCATGAGCTTCAAACACAAAGGATCCGTCCCCCTCTGTGTCAGATTGCTGCGATGAGCATTTGGGCTGTTTTCCATGTTCCAGCACCATCTCTCTCTCTCACTCACACACACCAACACCTGCACAGAAAGACCCGTTACCTGTCAACAGCAGGACAGTATTCAGAACAAATGACTTTAAAAACACTACTTCTGTTACTCTGATTAACATGACACAATAAATATTCAAAGACTACAAGCTTGCGTCCATGCATGACTGATAAACTATTCGTCATCTTTGTGAAATGGCTCTTCTGAATGGACTCTCTCTCTTTCACACAGACAAACACACAATCCGTGTTCAAGCATAACAGTGAAGTTATTCTTTATAGTAAGATATTTATTTAACACTAACTTTATTAGATCATATGAATAACAAACATACACATTCATATTACTACACAAGGCAGGCATAACGACTGTCAAACAGAAACAGAATAGGAGTTCCTGCAAAATTAAAAGGTTTATTTAAAAGAGAGCTACTAAACGATCACATTGTATCTGACTATATATAACACCATCCTACACTATACAAATAAACTCCACTGGACTTCAGTTAAGTCTGTTTTGGAGAATATTTTACATTGAGACATTTACCTCTGTACTGAAGTCGTTCTTTGTTTCTTACGGATAAATTATTTTTCTGACTGCGTTTGTGTTTAAACCAATAATAACACAAGCTAACACACCCGAGATTAGACAGTTTTAAAAAACACATCATTATCACAGGTCAATATTTTTAAAGACTTAACATAACATTTAATCGCATTGCAATAAATTTAACGTCTGTATTTAGATATTTTACCTCATTTCTACAACAGCGCTATCACTCTGGAAGAACCAATGGCATTTCCGGGTTGTTCCTATGAATTCTGGGAACCGGAGTTGTAACAATTAGATTGTGAGTCGCGTTTTCAACACACTTTATTATTTCAAATGTTATATATAACGTTATACAACAGTGATGTCGTTTATAGTCTAGTCTGTTACAAATGCCTGCCAAATCACACACATTTTACATGACACAGAAAGAGAAACAATAATTACAGAATAATTAGAACATAAGAGTGAGATACCCACAGCTAATGTTAGCTATAACAGACATCAGTACAAAACACTGTCATAATCTGTTAAGGTTATGTAAATGTTTATTTCATTGTTCTTAAGTTTACTAATGCATTTGACAGACTCTTTTATTCAAAGCGACTGTGTGATAAAATATGCAATTTATCACACAGTTACCTGGGTATCAAACTCACAATTTTGCACTGCTAATGCAATTTTCTACCAATTGAGCTACAGGAAC